>JADRCD010222264.1:19785-59033 GCA_019843815.1 Montemys delectorum | reverse complement strand
GCACCCTCCTGACACACACAGACACAGAAAGGGGAGAGGAAAAGAGAAGCCCTTTAACTAAGGTAACAATAAGGGAACTAAAGTCATTTTAAACCTTAACCGTTTTTTCTAAACAAATTAAGAGTCCTGGGGCTGCTTTACTTCTAGTGTTCCTTGCGGTAAAATCAGTTTGAATAGCGAGAAAGGGGCAGCAACCATGGAACTGCTCTGCCTAAACGGAGAGGGGCAGATGACCTAAAAGGAAAGGAAGTTTTTACTAAGCAGAGCTACATACTACTAACAAAAGGAAGGCTCTACAGAGCAGTGGCACATGCTGTTGTACTACCTGCCTGGACACTGAGGTAGGAAGACTGTGTGATCCCAGGAGTAGAAAACCAACATCGGCAACAAACCTAGAAAAGGAAGGAAGGAAGCTCGGCATAGCAGCACATGACTGCAGATCCAGCTCTTGGGCAGGTCCTGAGAGCTTGCCTGGGGGACTAGAATAAGCATTAAATGAAATGGTGTAGATAAGCTGCTCCAGTCCAGTGACCGGCACTTAACAGATGTTCAGTTACTACAGCTACTTTTGATTGCTTCCATATGAGAAGTTACTTACTGCTCAACCCTTGGTCTACAGGAATCACGTTGAGTATGGCAGGGAGAGAGAATAACTTTCTTAAGGAGGATGGCTAACAGGGTCACCCCATCACATGTAGGAAAAGGGCTCATGAGATGCCCACTTAAAGATGCTAGCTGCTATCTCTGTTAATCAGGGAGACGTGTCAAAATATCCACAAGCCACTCATGCACCTCTCTGATTTTATCCTGCTGAAGCCTGTGGGTTTTCCCCATGGTGCACAAAGGAAAAAAACAAACCCATCATCTTTTTGTTTGTTTGTTGTTTGTTCTGCTTTCCAAGCATCTGGCTGTTGTCCTTGATGACAGGAACAGAGAACATAGTGTATAAATGCCCTGTCCGCTGCACATGGCCCTCTAGGTATGAGATCTAATTTTACCTCTGTTACTGTGATAGAATACTGTGACCAAAAGAAACATGGGAGGAGAAATGGCTTATCTGGCTCATGATTTAGTTTACAATTCATTACCACAGGAAGTTAAAACCTCACACCCATTGTCAAGAGCACCTGGATCTTTGCTGGTTTGCTCTCAGCTAGCGTTCTTCTCCCATCTTCCTACATCACTGAACAATCAAAATAATCCCTCATAGACAAGCCCTCTGGCCATCCTGACCTAGGTCATTCCTCGTGAAAACTCTTTTGCCTAGGTGTATCACCTTTGTCAGGTTGGCAGTTAAAACAGAATGCCTGTGAAGAGAAATTGGTGGCAGCAGCTTTTATCACCAGCAAGGTTTAGGGACATTCAAACTGGCAGAACAAAATGGGATTAGAGCCTAAGGCCCTTAGTAGGATCCTTATACCTGGGCATATGCCAGGGATGATCAGTGGTCCAGAGCAGCTGTACAGAGCTCTTTGGAGCACAGAGCATTTGGAAGTGACAGGTGACATGGGGATGGAACCCTACTTTCTATAGCAGGTTCCCAGAGACCAATGCCACCACAGGGGACCGACTGAGCCACTAACAGCCATAGCAGCAGCTTCCATTCAACGGCAACCATGAGGAGCCAGAAGAAGAATAAGACGCACGCACGTTACCTCTCATCTTTACAACCACTCCAAACCATCAGCCTCAGAGCTCAGGAAACAACACACGAGGGGAAGTAGCCTGTCCCGATGGTATCTGTGTGCCCATGCACACAGTTGGTGCCTATGAATTGGCCTATGGGTGTTTGGCTCAAAAGCCCAAGTTCTTTTCTTTACTAGAGTATGCAAACTATTGGGTAATGATTCCCTCGCATACAAAAAAAAAAAAAAAGCACAAAAGAAATTTAGGAGTTCAACTGACAGACAACAGGGTAAAGTAACTTGAAGAAAACGTTGCCTCTTAATGATTTTGTTACAAGGGTCAGAATTAAGGGGCCAAACTCACTGCACCTTTGATTGAAGTTGTACAGAAAAGAACAGGACTTCAATAGGGAGTTCAGCATCAGGACCTGGAGGCTCACGCACCTGCTGCTGGGGGTGTTGCATCTATCTGTATGTAGAGACGTGCACAATATAGCCAGGGACTGACACTGCAAGGCAAGTCCTTGAAAGGTGAAAGAAAAAATCCAAACAAATGGCCCTAGCATAAAAATGAACATGGAAAAAAAAATAAAATGTTAAATGAAAAATTGTTTTTTTGGAAGTTTCTTTTATATCCTGAATGAATGTTATCAAGCTGCAAGAAATTCAAGATCCTTAGGGACTCAGTATGCAGCAGCTCATAGCTTACTAGAGAGCTTTCGATTCTCCATAGCACAAAGATATTTGAAGAAGAAACTAAGAATTGATGCCGCATAGCTTAAAAATAATGAAAAAAGAAAACCAAACTTCAAACAAAATAGTAAGGTAGATGTCGTAGTTACAGTTTCAGGGCTGTAAATAAGCAGCTCGACCACAGCAACTAAACGAAGAAAAAGATTTCATCAGGGCTAGCTTACCGTTCAGAGGTTTACTCCATTATGATTGTGGTGAGTGGCCTGGCAGCAGGCGGGAAGACATGGGGCTGGTGACATAGCTTAGAGTTCTACATCTGGATCCTTAGGAAAAGTAAGTGAGCCATCATGCCTGACTTGTGCTTCTGAAACTTCAAAGTCCACTCCCAGTGACACACTCCCTCAAACAAGACCACACCACCAACTTCAACAAAGCCACACCTTCTAATAGTGGCACTCCCTGGGGAGGGGTGGGGGTGATTTTTATTCAAACCACCACAGTAGGTGTTTATCTGTCCTCAAAAAGTCTAAGAAAACAAAACCTCACACAAAACAGTAAGGCAGGTATTTGTGTGGTTGCCTCGCTTTGCAACACAATGGCATTGCCTTCAAAACCAAAAACTCAACCCTCACTCTCCTGATGGTCAGGTCAAGACACTCTGGATATCAGCAGGTAAGACAGACACAGACCACAGGAGTGGTGTGTCCCACTGCATTCTGCACTTACACATACAGCTTTTTGAGCATTCAGCATACACTTGGAACCATTCAGATCTCTGAGACTAGAGCCACAATCAGCAAGATCCTAAACTCTTCACCAAATACAGTGTATTCAGTATTGCCAACTAGCTCTGACCAAGGTCTATGGTGTACTAGGCCAGAAGCTGGTGATCTCCTACAACTTACATACCAAACTCATAAGGCACAAGTAATCTTTACTACCAAGAGAGTAAAGCAGTACACACAGGTCGAGCACATTCTGTGATCAGAGCTAGAAAGACTTGGACATGATGTGAACAGAGCTGGGTATGACCAACACTCTGGTACAGCACTGACACCGTCCAGCACCGACACCGTCCACCATACCTCCAGACATATCCAGTCCTGTTTGGGTTAAACCTCCACCAGCTTGCCTCTGCATGTCTCATGATAGCACTCAAATTTTTAAAATAAGCATTTTTTTTTTTTAAATTCTTTGATTTGGTGTTTTTTTTAGACAGGCCTCACTATGTAACTCCAACTGACCTTGAACTACAATGTAACCTCTGTGTGTTAAGATTATAGGTGTATACAAACATACGCATCAGTTTCACAATCAGCCTTTATGTATGTGAAAATTACAGCTTTCAATGGCCAGGTGACCTTGTATATTTTATAGTTAGAAAGCCCATGTTTCTCTCTCCTCAACACTTTTTGCCTTACAAAGATCCTTTGTCCTTCCCAGACTTACTACCAACACGTAAATGGAAGAATCACAGACTATGCACTCAGAACTCTCACTTGAACCATACTGGGCCAGATGTTTCTCTAGTCTGGTACTATAGGAATGGTGGAAGAGACTCACTTCAGCAGTGGCTTATCACTCCTAATTTGTTAACATACACAGACAACTCTGCCTTTGTGACTCCCACAAACCTTAGGAAAATGATACTCCACAAAGTATCAGTCACAGCACAAGAATCTGAAGTAACACTTCGACTCAGTTGTCACACAAAATAGGTTGTGATGCTAACTAGTTAACTATATGGTAAAACACTAGATGATTTGTGTAAAACAAATGTCCTAGCCTCTGAAGATTTTTGAGTACTACTGGTCCCTTCCTTCCTCTAGTCAAAACTTAAAAGTGGTCATGAGGAAATCTCAAGTCATTTCTGAAAAACTCTCCCCATGCTCACGGCCCGCTATTTCCAGCAAAGACTCAAAGAGCACATTAAATAGAGAAAATGGTTCTTTTCTGCTCCTGACCTCTGTGGTCAGAGTGCTATGAAATTTGGGAAGGAAGCAGGTTTGAAACATTATGTCTTGGCAATAAGATTCCAATCATCACAATGGTAAGCAAAAAATATTTATTTGTAAGGCTGGCTATATAGGGATTTTAAAAAAAATCACAAAAGCATTGCTTCTGAAACCAAAGGAGTCACTTACTGTGCTCCTGGTGCTAATGAGCCAATCTATAAAAATGTATAACTCAAAGCTCTTTAGCATCAAGTTTTGTTTTTTCAGTACTTTTCTCGGTTAACACACACACACACACACACACACACACACACACACACAAATGCTAAAAGAAATATAAAGTCCATGCAATAGGCTACCTTCTAAAGTCCAGGTAAATCTCATATCATACAAAAAGTCCTGAGCAAAAGTACAATGATCATATTGTCATATTGTCTGTACCAAGTCCAAATGCAAATGCTAGGGAAGCACAGCATAGGATAATAATCATTGCTTGATAAATGCAAAAAGTTGGATCCCCTAGCACCACTGCTTTCCAAAATCACCTTCTGTAGGTACAAACCCAGGAAAATGTGTCCATTTGCAGTAGCATAGTGGTTTGCAAAGGTGTTACAAACTGTACTATTTCTTGACTAACATTTTAGATTAGGCCCTCTGAGTAGTTGGATTTTTGAGAGTGCCAGTGAGGAGAGAGAAAGAGAGATTTCAGAATAAAGAGTAGCAGTTGGCATGATAGGATGCAGAGGCATGGGCCAGCCAAGGGCATCAGAGTAGCAAGTGGTAGCTGGGGAAACAGGAAGAGCAGGGTTGCTCCGCCCTAGGTGTCTAAAACTCAAAAAATGAAGTACAAAGTTGAGGATGCCGCTCAGTGGCTGGTGTCTGCCTGACATACCCAAGGCTCTGGTTTGATGCCCAACACTTAAAAGAAAAGGAAATAGAGTTCAACCTCAGGGCTAACTCTTATGTTGCTGGAGGAGAGAGGAAAAAAAAAAAAAAAAAAAAAAAAAAAAAAAAAAAAAAAACTCCAGCGAAAGAGAGGTTTATGACTTACTCCTCTTGGGAGCTGTGACACATTGGATCTCAGAAACAACACAGCAGTCTCCTTTTATCTGTTTTAGCTTCCCTTGATTTCAGTTACCAGTGGTCAACAGCAGTAAAATGTACTAAATAGAAAATACCAGAAATAAACTCAGGTTTTCAGTACCTTCTTACAATACATTGTTAATAATTATTTATGATTACTTGGCTTATTTCTCTCTGTATTAATTTCTTAGTTAACTTGAATCGTGGGGATGCTAGACAGGGTAGCATACACACATTGGGTTTAGAACTACGCATAGTTTCAGGCATGAGGAAGAGGCACTGGGATGTAGCCTGTGGGTGTGGGTGTGGGGCCACTGTGTTGGAATTTAAGTTCATAAATGTCTTTCCTAAAGAAGGTTGACATAGCAACCCTAAAACAAATGATCTATACATATGCAATACAACAATCAACAGAAATGTAGAATCATGTACAAAAAACAAAAAAAAAAGGAAAGAGGAAAGGGACTAGTCCCAAGAACTAACTGCCCATCTAGCAACCAAGGACATTGCTGATTCAGCAAAGGAGGAGGCTCCCTTGCATCAATCGATAAGAAGCGAGTCCAGAAAGGAAATGCAGGTTTCCTTTTTTTAAGAACTGTACAAAAGGCCAAGAAGCTTCAAAACTAAATAAATCTCAGCTCGACCTGATGATAATGTACCGAAAGCAAAGCAGCAGTTGGTGGCCTGCAGTGGAATTCAAAACAAGCATTAGAATGGAAACAAATAATTGTATCTGCCAGGTTTCAGTAGAACAGACAACCTGAGGAAGGCTGGCATCATTTGCTGTGCCCTTGGTGTCAGTGAAGATACGAGGTGTTAACCACTGGGATGGGTACCCCTTGTGTTTGGATGCTCATCGAGCAGCTATTTCTTAACCTAGAGACTTTACAAATTGATCCACTGGCCAGGAATTATTAGTACAGTAAGCAAGACTACGATGGCTGAGAACTCTCATCAGGAGTCTGGAACTTTCACTTTTTTATTTTATTTCTCTTTAAATCATTCAAAAATTTCAAGCATATTCATCAGTTAATGTCTAGGCTGTCTCCAATTTCTGGCTATTATGAATAGAGAAGAGAAAAAAAAACTGGATGAGTAAGTATCTTTATAGTAGGATATAGAGTCCTTTGAGTAGATCTTGGGGTAGATCTATCCCCAGCTTCCTGAGGAAGTGTCACACTGATTTCCATGGTAGTTGTACAAGTTTACACTTCTCCTAGCAATGGATGAGTCTCCCCGCTGCCCTACCCCCACCCTTTCCCTGCATCCTTACTGCTATGAGTTGTCATTTGTTTTATTAATCTTGGCCATTCTGACCTGGGTAAGAAGAAATTTCAAAACAGTTTTTATTTGTATGTCCTGTATAGCTAAGGATATTGAACATTTTATTAACTGCTTCTTAGCCCAACCATTTTTTGTTGCATCTTTCGAGAACTCTCTGCTGAGTTCTGAAGTCAGTTTTTAGATAGGGTAATTTGTTTTCTTGATGCTCAATTTTTTCGTGCATTTATACAATACAACCTTAACCAGCTGTTAAGAGAAATGAAACCTGAGTGAGGTAACCCAGGCCAAGGAAAAACAAATGTATATTTTGTATTTGTGGATGTTTTAGATACATATGCATGTATGCTTTTAAGTTTTAAATATCTTTATATTGATTGAATAACCACAGAAGCTAAGCTAGTACCAGGGTAGAATCGGGGGATCTACCAAGGAAAGGGAGATAGAGTACAGTGTTATGAAGAGATGAATGGCAAACTAGAATACAATGATTAAGCAGGGAGAATTGGAGTACAGTATAAAGGAATATGGGGAGGGACAACTGACACGAAAGGCCCTTTGAAAAGCCATATAAACACCTCCTATCATAGAGGCTTCCTAATATACTACATACATATGTAATATATCATGCATATATTCATATATTTTATAGATGAATATAAATATATAATTCATATGAATATATGAATTCTATATTCCTAACTCCATAAACACCACAGGCTATTGTGAAGGCTAGTAGTTAATCTCTATAACCAGACAGTAGGGCCCTATCGCTGAAGAAAACACTTACTTATGTACTTGAACATGGAGAAGTAGAGGTGGTGCCCATCTAGAAACTTCCTCCCTGCTGACTAGCATTCATGGTACTGGAAGGTACACAGCAGTCATGGTTATCTGCCCAAGATCAAACCAGTCAACATTTTCGCTTGAGGTGGGAGCTTCATGGCTTCCTACCGCTAACTAAGGAGCTATGGATCATTGATGGTTTCTCAGGGAGGGAGGGTCAGATTTATAGAATGTGGCTCCTCCTGGTGGGTCACCCCACACTGTAGTGAATGACCTAGAAGTAATTCTAGTGTACAACTAGAAATATGAGTACAGCACACATTGGGAGTTGATGAGATATTAAATTAAAAGGACAAAAATAAAACAATACCAGGCTTTTCCTTTCAATGTACTTCTCCTGTGTACTTTCTGGGTTTCACGTCTAGAAGGGACTGGTAAAGAAAAAGGACAGAACTGCCCAGCTAGCTGTCTTTTACAGATGAACTTATGTCCTTATGATTATTGAACCTGAAAAGGGACAGATGCCTCCCTGACCCACAGCTCACCGAGTGTGTGTGTTACAGCTCACTCTTTGTCATGGTGTGAGTAGGAACTGTGGAGATACATCCCAATGTTCACTTCAGCTACTCAAGTGAGCCTCCCCTGAAACTCATTCCTTCCTCATCTGCTATAGCCAGAGAGAAAAATCAGGTTGGCAGGAGGTAAAATATAAGGTTTTTTTTTTTTTTTTTTTTTTTCTTTTACCTAACTGCAGTAGTTCTGCAGAGCTAGGCCAGCCATTCAATCTCTGTGAGCCTTGTGCCTGTCCTTGGAATTAACTTTGGGAATGACCATAGGTTCTTTGTAGACATAAAAATCTAGTATTGTAAGGGGGAGAAAAACCCTAAGAAGTTATTACCTATTAACTCAGTTGCTTTGTAGGTTCAAGTGTCGTATCTGATAAAATGTCAAAGTAAATTATTAATTAAATGCACTGACCTAAAATGAAAAGCATAAGCATTTTGGTTGACATTTATTATTTCTCTAATACGTCACCTAACAAAGCCAATAGAAAATGACTAATGATTTCACAATCAAGCTAGCCAGACCTCAAAGCTCCTCTTCTTCAACATGGTCAGGCTGCTCTTTTAAGTATTTTAAATACCTTCTTCCCTTTTTCTGTAAACAGTCTTAGTTGCATATGTCAGTATACGTATACTTATATTCACATGTGTGTTGAAATCAAACAGCAGCATAATCCTTAAAGTTTCAAGCATCTTGTGTATATTGAAGAGGACTTGAAGGGGGTGGTAATACTAAATAGCATGAGTATTGTTCACTGATTGCTAAATACATAAAAATGAATAGAATATTATACTTTAAAGAGATTGTGGATGACTTAATTTTAAAAGTTGCATGTATGAGTGTTTTGTCTACATATATAAGCACACTGTGTGCAAGCAATGCCTGTGCAAGTCAGAAGAGAGCATCAGATCTCCCTAGAATTGAATTTGTGAGCCACCAAGTAGGTATTGGAAACCTCTCTCTGCAAGAGCAGCTAGCTAGTGTTCTTACTTCTAAGCATCTCTTCAGACTCCACAATTAGGTTTGGAAATCAATTCATTTTTGTCCAGGGCAGACATTCATAGGAACAGAGGACTAAGGTTCCAGCTACTACCCTCTAGTACTGCAGGCGTTTCCTATTAGTCATCCACATAGTTCCCGGTTTATTCATTTATAAACAATGCATGCAAACCGGGTCTGGTGGTTCATGATTGCACTTGGAGGATAAAGCAAATGGATATTAAGTTTGAGGTCAGCATGAGCGACTCAGAGTCCAAAAACTGTGATGTCAAAATCACTATTTCTCATGATAAAAAATTGAGAAAAAAAATCCAGCCAGAAATAAATGGATCTGTGGTAGATAAGAAACTATTAAAGTGATCTTCATTGAAAATATGCAAAATAAAATTCTTGTTACCGTGTTTAATAAGAGGACAAAACTATATCTAGGATATCATAGTGAAGAAATATTAAAATGTGTGAAAAGTTAAAAAAGCCAATGGCAGGATTTGTACATATCTCACACTTGGAATTTTCCTCCCCATCCCCCTTTTTTGTCTAGTGGTATATTATTTGTTTCAAATACACACACATGCATATGGGTATGTATGTTTCATATATTACATGTACATGGGTCTATGTATCCACAAGTGTGCAGAGAAATGCTCTAACCTTCATAAATCCATCTACTATAGAAAGAATTCTGATCAGATGTCAGAACTGTGCAGATGCTGTTTAGGAGGGTCACTCTCAGCTTCCAATGTTTCCTTTATGAAAATAGAAAATTGGATCTTAAGAAATGACGATCGGGTATAAGCTTGGCATAGCATATCCACTTCCACGCACTCATGGGCTTCACAGAGCAGTATGGTTTGTTAAGCAGATATGAACAATGCATACAGTCTAAAATGAGGCCCACAGCCACATGGGGTCCATATATGGTAGATAAAAGAGAACATGTTGAGAAGGTGGGTGGAAGCGACAGAAAATCACATCATCATAGAGGTTACAGCTAAAACACAAAATGCAGTCCCCATTTTGATCTCAGTAGCCCTCCTGAAGGAAACGTAAACTGAAAATAATCCCTGTGAGAAAAGAGCATTTGGGGAAAGATCTGATGTAGTTGGTGCCCATTAAATGATCATTTATTCTTCATATACAAACTCTGCCTGCAGTGAAAACACTCAGGTACTTCAACATTCTGAGACAACAGTTTTCTACTATGGGTCGCAATGGAAGCATTTATAAATTGCTCATTTTAGAGGACTCTGAAAGTCTGAAGGCAAAAGATCCTTCCCTATTTTCTCCTTGGTAACTGGACCATTGGGTGGCATAAAATCTTCTGCTCAGCAGTTTAATGAATTTAAAGGGAACTGAGAGACAGTCACCAGCAGCATCTCATTGTGAGTAAGTGACTTGTGTAGAGTCAAAGGAAGCCTCAGCTACTCCGATCCAATCTCAAATCCCAGCGTTAGCCCTGAGCTCAGGCTTTGCATTATGGAAACCAGAGAGCCTCAGCAGGGGTGGCAGAAGGCCCTGCTGCTAAAACCCACCCACATTAGAGGCTCACATCTGGTGATCAGAACAGAACCGAGGAACCCCAGCAGTGAGAGTGGCAGTTGGGAGCACACTTGTGCTGAGAGAGCAGTAGCCAACTGGCAGGCTGAGCTTTACGTTCCTGGAAAACCTGCCAAGTGCACTATGCTTCTGGTCATTTGTAGTTTCTTCTGGAAAACTCTGCATATGATTTAGTATGACTAATTAGGGCAAAATATCAATCAATCATAGTCTCTCTCTCTCTTTCTACACACACACACACACACACACACACACACACACATACCCCACAGTAACAGGAAAGAAAGAATTGCAGAAACAAACAAGAATCTGAGCTAGCTTTTGAAAGTTGGGCCCCAGGCTTCTATGTGGGCCTCTCCCACTTCTGTTGTTTGGTTAGCAGCACACTTGACTGACCCCAGGGAATGTTTTGTTCCATTTTGTTTCTTCTTTTGGTGTAATGAAGATAGGTGTAGAAAAATAGCATCTCACGTTTCAGAGACAGGAACCTGATGGACTAAGCTGGTTCTTTGATTAAGCTGGCTCTTACCCCCAACATACAGGGCAATCCATAAACACCCATGAGGTTATATCCTTACGTTTTTCAACCCAAATCCCTGAAACAGAACGGCAACACCTATGGTGCCAGCTCAGAGTGGACCTTGAGGGGAGAGGCTAGAAATAATTGTGGAGTAAAGAGATTTAAGAGAGGCTGACTTAGAAAGCAAGGATCGGAATGACTGAGATTGTTGTTGGAATGGATGGTCCACAGGAAGGAGTGGCAGTGAAGCAGGGAGGCCCAGAGAAGCCAGAGGGAAACCAAATTTGATCTGCTGTGTGACGGCGCTTCACATGATACAAAGCACTGATGTCTGTCACAAGTATACATTTTAAAACCCCACCGATGAATCAGCATTGCCTAACATAAACCTGACACTGCTCAGGTTGCATGGCATCTGTTTCAGGCACTACGCAGACACACATCCAGAGCTCGGTTACCTTTCAAACTATCCTTGAGGACAGGTAACAAACACTCCCAACTTTGGAGATCAGAACATTGAGCCTCAAAGCTTCAACGAAGTCAGGAATCAATGCTTTAGCAGATACCAACTGAATGCCTAATTTGGTGCTTTACAATATAAGGGTAGAAATGCAAGGATAAGAGAGACTCAAAGAATTCAGGCCTCTGTCCACAAAGTACGGATAAATCCCAAATGATGATGTCTCAACATCACAACAAAGTGTACTATCATCTAAAAGCACAAGCTTAGAAAAGCCCCAAACCAAAGGACCATGTGCATGTTTGACAACAGTTCCTCCTTGGTCAGTGGCTGTGGGGATAGCTACAGCTCCTTGCCTTACTAGCCACGATCCAGAGGGAGCTCTGCCTCCTTGGGCCTCCCTAGCCACTTTGTTCTACCTTTGCAATTAGTGAAAACTAATCCAAACTAACACAAGTGGGTGAGTCAGCTGTGAAAGTGCTCCTGGAAACAAGGGGGGGGGGAGCTAGGTGGTGGGAGAGAGCACAGATGGCGTTTCCTTTTTAAATGAAATGTTTTGGCATCAGCCTCTGTCAAGAGCTTTCCCTTGTTTCCATCTGGTTTGGGTCCTGGAACACACACAGGAGAGAATGGAAAAAGAAAACTCTGCCGGCGTGCTAAACCACTAGAAAAAGCTAAAGCGCCTGCCAGTACTTCCTCTAGGTCCCCAGAGACCAGAGCATTCTGCTCAAAGAATGTCTTCATGTTGTGATGAGGGAATGGGAGAGCCCTGTTCTTTAGACCTAGCCCTGTGTTAGAGAAAAATATTTGAAAGTGTGTATACTTTGGAGCAGAGAGTCTCTCTCTTGTGTGTGGTCTCAACCCTGTGTTCTCTAGCTGTTCAACTGCATGCAGTGCCCTTATCCACTTAGCTCTGGCTGGGTCATCTGGCGAACAGAAATAACAGAAGTTGATGTGTGGATTCACTGAGATGATATATATTAACTTCTTGGTTGTGTCTATTGTTGGGCTCATCTGTTCAAAGGGGCTTTAGAAAATATAATGGTATTACTATTAATTTTCACAGTAAATTACCTAGAATCATAAGGACACCTAAGATGCTTCCATTATACAAATAAACAAACCAAGTTTGTACATAGCCAGGTCACTATGAGGAGACACTTTATTTCTCTGGGGAGTTGGTTTCTAAGACTCAAATATATCTACTAGTAGCACCTTTAAGTGTGCACAGGATTAACAACTTGGCTTACAAAGCTTACCATCCAGCCAAAACCGAAAGCATAACCTGCAGGAAATAAGGCAAGGCCAAGGAATGCTCATCGGCTGCTTGAGATAGTGAAGAAGGATGCTTGGTTTTGGAATTCACACACAACTCTTATATGTACCAGAAGAAAGCAGAACACAGGCATTAAGGGAATACAAACTAGGGTCAAACTGCCCAGGTTCAAGACCAGGTTCGGCTACTCATGGCAATGTTCTTAAGCAAACTGATTCACGTCTGTCTTCAGTTCCACACCTAAAAATTGAGAAAGAACTGCGTCATACCATTCTAGTGAAGATAGGCTGGGTGAACAAAGGGAAAGAAATGGAACCAACAGTTATGACTATTTTAACCAATCGTTGCATTATTACAAAGGGAAAAGTTATCAATAAACAGAGAAAATTGCAGTTTTATAAAACTAAAAGGACTACAAGAAACATCAAAGAAATAAGATAAAAGGGTAACTTTGTTCTGTATTTCATTGCTTTCCAAAGTTACTTAACTTCATGGCTGAATTTACATACTAAATCTTCCTAATAGAGGCATACCCTGACAAGTCCTATACCGATATACAAGTCTATTAACCAACACCTTCGACATGAATAGGAAGAAACGACACGTGAAAAAGGAACACTACTTTACCACATGTAAACACAGAAGAATCTACCCTTTCAAAAACCACCTCTCCTGAGCCCAGAGGCATGGGGGTCCTGTAGCAACAGCCTAGATTTTATTTTTTAATGGAAGCACATAAAACTGTAGAACTTACACCAGAAACAAAAAAGAAGGGAACTATGAAGTACTCTTTAAAATAAAGTTTAAGCTTCTGGCTATTATAAATATGGCTGCTATGAACATAGTGGAGCATGTGTCCTTATTACATGTTGGAGCATCTTCAGGGTATATGCCCAGGAGTGGTATAGCTGGGTCCTCGGGTAGTACTATGTCCAGTTTTCTAAGAAACCACCAGACTGATTTCCAGAGTGGTTGTAGCAGCTTGCAATTCCATCAACAATGGAGGAGTGTTCCTCTTTCTCCACATCCTCGCCAGCATCTGCTATCACCAGAGTTTTTGATCTTAGCCATTCTGACTGGTGTGAGGTAGAATCTCAGGGTTGTTTTGATTTGCATTTCCCTGATGACTAATAGCCAGAAGCTGGAAACAACCCAGATGTCTTTCAGCATAGGAATGGATACAGAAAATGTGATACATTTACATAGTACAATACTTCTCAGCTATTAAAAACAATGAATTAATGAATGTTGCAGGCAAATGTATGGAATTTGAAAATATTATCCTGAGTGAGGTAACTCAGTCACAGAAGAATACACATGGTATGCACTCACTGATAAGTGGATATTAGCCCAGAAGTTCAGAATGCCCAAGATTCAATTCACAGACTGTATGAAGCCTAAGAAGAAGGAAGACTAAAGTGTGGATGCTTCAGTGCTTCTTAGAAGGGGGAACAAAATACCCACAGGAGGGAATATGGAGAAAAAGCGTGAAGCATAGACTAAAGGAAAGGCCATTCAGTGACTGCCCTACCTGGGGAACCCATCCCATATACAGTCACCAAACCCCGAAGGTATTGTGGATGCGGAAGTGCTTGCTGACAGAGCCTGATATGGCTGTCTCCTGAGAGACTCTGCCAGAGCCTGACAAATACAGAGGCAGATGCTCACAGCCATCCATTGGACTGAGCATGGGATCCCAGATAGAGGAGTTAGAGAGGGGGCTGAAGAAGCTAAGGGAGTTTGCAACCCCATGTGGGGAGCAATGGTGTCAACAGGCCAGACGCCCAGCCCTAGCTGGACCACCAACTAAAGAGTACACATGGAGTGACCCATGGCTCAGGCTGCATAAGTGGCAGATAGAGGCCTTGTTGGACATCAGTAGGAGGAGCAGCCCTTGGGCCTGAGGGTGTTCGATGCCCCTGTGTAGGGGAATGCCAGGGCAGGAAAGCAGGAGTTTGGTGGGGAGAACACCCTCACAGAATCAGGGTTTTTTTTTGGATAGGGTTTTTTTGAAGGGGAGATCTGGAAAGGGGAAAACATTTGAAATGTAAATAAAATATCCAATAAAAAATAAATAAAGTTTAATACCACAAATAAGGCATTATGTCACATATTCCAGTGGACAGTCCATAGTCTAGGTCCCTCGAATGGCAAAATGTTTCAACCTTTGCTATGAGTCCCATGCATTTAATACTTTCAAAAGGCGGATGGTTTGTTTTCCCCAAGCTTCCTGATGAAGCAAGTGCATCCTGGAAGAGGCCAGTGTTAGTGTTCCTTGAGAGGTTCTGGGATTAGGCCATGGAACACGAAGGTGAACAGTTGCTAAGATACAGGCGGGACCACAGGCTTCCATGCTCTAACCCACAGCCTTCCAAAGAACACATCTGCATACATTACTCCATCAGAGTGCATTCAGAACTTTTTTTCTTAACACTGCAATTTTGTTCTTTCTACAAATCTGTAATAATTTGAGAAAAATTGAAGTTTTTCTGTTTTAACAAGATACTTAAAAGAATGTGCCAATCACAAAACATGGTTTCCATGTGCTTCTCCTGTGGGGGCATAGCAGCAACCCGGGGAAGGGTTCGTCCATTTATGAATAAGAAAGCTAATAACAAATACTGTTAGCATTCTGTAGAAACTCCACATCCACAGATACCTGGCAGCAGCCAGGTGTGCTCCTCTCCATGGTTACCTGGCACAGCCAGGTAGGCCTGGCCCTATAAAAGGGGCTGCTTGCCCCCTCCTCTCTCCCTCACTCCTGCTTCTCTCCCTTGCCTCTTGCCCTTTTGTTCTCTCTCTCTCTCCCCATTCCCTTCCTCCCTTTCTCCACTTGGTCATGGCTGGCCCCTACTTCTCTACTCTCTCCTCCTCTCTGTTTTTCTCTGCCTCTGTTACCCTCTTAACTCCCCTCCCCATGCCCTAAATAAACTCTGTACTATACTATACTTGTGGGTGTCTGGTCCCTCAGGGAGAAGGGATGCCTTGGCATGGGTCCACCGAGGCACTCCCTCCCCCTGCCAGAACATATATATTCTTATAGCTCTTTCTCTTTTTATGATCACAACAAATATTATACATACCAAATTAAAATAAGATTAGGTAAACAGGTTGTAAGGATGAAAATTACAGAATTTCAGCAGAAAACTGAACTGTAAGAACAAAGCAATTTTAATTTAGCATGTTTCAGTTTAATTTATAGACTCAAATTATCATGGGTAGATAAGCTGAATCTTTAATCTTTGAATGTATTAATAGTTCCAAGTCTATACCCAAATCAGACAAATAACAAGTCATAAATCCAAACAGCAGCCTCCAATAAGCACTTAAGATATAACTTCACCTAGCAATGTGGGAGGTGCTATGAGGAACTTAAAAGAGCATATCAGCTTTAGCTTTGAACAACCTAATGATGTTTTTCACACATGTCTGTCCATGTGGCCACACATATCAGTATTGGATAAATTCTACTGCAGAGATATAAAATACTTTGCTTATTTACTCAACATAGGTAGAGATTTTAATTATCTCTGATTTTTGTTGTTAGGAATTTACAACCTGTCATGTGGGAGGTATTTACTAAATATGAGTTATTTACTAAGTACATGGCTATGTGTATGGTTCTGTTATTGGCTCATTTTGTAAGATTTCATATGAACAGTTTTTGTTTATTTGCTTGCATTCTTTTCTTTTTTAAGGCAACGTTTTCTCTGTGTAGCCCTGGCTGACCCAGAAGTCACTCTGTAGACCAGGCTTGCCTTGAATTCAGAGATCCATCTGCCTCTGCCTCTCAAGTACTGGAATTTAAGGTGTGTGCCAACACACCTAGCTTATATTCACACATTTATCAATAAAAGAAAAAAAGAAAAGAAAAGAAAAAAAGCTAACCTAGTGTCCAGTGAGAAATTATCAAATTCAATCTCCTTGTAAATAAATTGGAATGGCCACCTTTTTCCTTCCAAAGAATAGCTTTAAAAAAAACCAAGATAGATCCTCTTATTTCCTCACATTATAAATTATGTATGACACTGAGGAAAAAAAATCACATAAACACTTGTTAAGATACTATATAAATATACCAAACGCCTAGATGCATATTTTGTAGGCTTCTTTTTCATGTTAATGCTTCATAGTGTTTAAAGGGTGGTTAAAAATATTGCAGACCTTGCCTTAGTGAATACAAAAGTTGCCTGTTATAAATGAAGAGTTGGTTTTCATCTACCTAACTCCCAGAAAGCAAAGGTCTGACATGCTTGCTTTCACTTCAAAACCTCCCACTTGCAGTCAGCTACAAAGAAGTTGTCCCTAATAGTCTAGAGGAAATGGAAAAACCAGAGACCTTTTGCATTGCAATAAGAAGACTACCATTCCTCTCTCTGAATGCTGCTCCCACAGCCCACTTCAAAACACGGAAGTCCTTTCTCCCAAACAGGACAAATTCTTCCAGACCTGCATATTTGTATTTTTCTTTTGGCCTTCTTCATAGTTTATAATTATGTGGAATTTTTTAAAAGCAATTGATGTCCACAGTAACCCAGCTAGCTTGCATACTTGCTTTCTTATATCTTGCTTCTTTTAGATGAGACTGTTAGAATCCCCATTACCATTCTCAGATACTTTATGATTAGAAACAGGAGATAATAATATACACTGAAAAGCCAAAGAAAATTGTTGTCCTTCATTTACAGGTAGGTACTAGGCAAAATTCAACTGCCTTCTGGACCATACACTTTTCATTCAGTTATGTTTCTATAAGAAATATCAGAGCAGTGAAGAGAACCAAGCTTTAAAAAGGTTAGTATATCCTATGTCTGTGCTCAGGAAAACACAAAACAAGATTATTGGCACATACTTTGTACATTGTTGTCAACAAAACAAAACAAAAGAAAAACCTCTGGAGCCCATTGGTCTTATCAACAAAATCCTGGGCTAGTACTGAGAAAGGCTTCTTTGAGCTGTAGAACTTGGGTCTGTGGTTCAGAGCACTGTCTATATGTCTACACTGCCTGTATTCACCTCCAGCATGCACTTGGTGGCTCAGAGAGGTCATTAACACAAGTTCCAGAAGATCTGCTTCCCCTCCCTCACCACCACCTTAGCGAGTCTTATAACTTTCTTAGTTTATAATTATTGGAATCTCATTCCAACCTAAGAGAGTCTTGTAAACTCAAATCTCTCAGATGAAGTCATTGATAGCTTAAAATTAATTCTGACTAATCCTTAATTTTGTTGAAAAGCTAAAAACAGGTTTTAAAATTAAAGTCTTATTCCCAAACCACAACTCAAAAAGATTCTGTAAAAGATGAGTGGTGGTACACTTACTTTATCCATTCCTATTATGAGAAATATCACATGAGAAATATTACAAATGCCCTTAGTGCTTAGCTTAGCAACACCCAGAAGCTCATGGAAAATTTATCAGGATTTTATCTAAAAAAAAAAAAAAAAAACTTGGTTTGTAGCCACAGTAAATCCCACTGATCTCTCTATTCACAAACAGAAAGAAAAAATAATAATAATCCAACAAAATTCCAAGCTTTAAAAAACAGATGGTTATTCTTCACAAGGCAGTGGCTGTCCAGCAAAGCAATGATTTGTGAACGGAATATTATTTGTCCTATTCCAGAAACTACCAATATTTGTCTCAAGAAAAACTATTCCTAATTATTGGCAACAGTCTAGCATAAAAATAAAATGTTTAAAAAGTGAAGCTCAGTCTGCTAGTCGTGACAATTATCCAAATACCAAGAAGAGTTCTAAAACAAAACTCCCGAAGGACGGACACTCCCTCTGAAGGAAAAAGAACAAATAAGGAGAGGCCTGCCAAACTCTGCAGAAACACTTCAAGGACTGGAAAACTGAACTTCAGCATCTTTCCAGTACAAAGAAGTCATCAACAGAGGAGGCACAAGCAAACAGAAAGAGGGGATGACAACGACAGGAAAAGAGTGGAAGGGGAGACATACCAAACGAACACTACCCTCCGGATGCCTTTGAATTAACCATCTTAAAACAAATTTCATTACCTGACAGGCAGATATAAGTTAAGTATTCGCCTTGACCCCCAGTTGCCAAGAATGGGATCTTTTTCTTTGTCCTTCTCTTGACTTGGACCGCTCCCAGCATTCTTTCATCAAGAGGTGCAAAAATTTCCTTGCTGATGGCAGACTTGGCACTCATTGTAGAGCCACCCAGGAGGGCACGCAGGGAATTTTCTGTAGAAAAAGAAAAAGAAAGTTGGAACTGACAATATTGTAGAGCTTATGGGCATCAGCAGCCAGTGTTTACAAGGTACAGTGCTGCTCAGTTAGCAGATCAACCGCTGAGTTACAGAAACATGAACAGCAAGCTCTTGATGTTGTGCTGTCTACAGAGATGCAAAAAAAAAAAAAAAAAAAAAAAGGGAGTGTGTTTTCACTACTTGAAATAACCAGCACGAGGTGACATGAACAACAAGCAAAGGGCTCTAGGGGGGTTGCTAATGTCTACCTCAGCTGTGCCTTCCCCTACTGGACAACTGTATCCATCCTCTTCCTCCTTTGCCAGGAACAATTCACACTTGCAGTTGAGAAGTCTTTCCACTGTCTAACAACCCTTAAATTGAGTTCTTTATGCCTCTTCCAAATCTCCTTAAACTTCAATGTAAATACACTTTCCTAACTTCGTTCGTGATGGAAATAATTATGTCATCTTCTACATAATAGCCATTTAAGAAAGGAAGACCATTAATTTTAACACTGCTCAGCTCCACGCATCTGCTAAGGAGCTCTTGTTTATTGGTCTCCTGTGGTGAACTATTGCCCGGTGTTCCACTGCACAGACGTTTCACCATCTGGACACTTGCCAAATCTTCTCCATTTTCCTTCAGCTCCAGAGGACATGGACTTTGAAATCCATGTCTGACTAGTGCCAACTTTTTGGAAGTGCCACCCAGCAGTTCCGACTTGATGCCATTGTGGTTAACAGGTAGCAGTTGATAAACAATGAAAGAAATGAAGCAGTCTGTTTCCCCCACGATACACACCCTCATGCAGTCACAGCTCTGACACTGTATTTGTTTTCCCAAATGTATATTTCTAAGATGTTCTTAGTTCCGTTTCTGTTTTTCGTGTTCAAGGTTAATCTAAAAATAAGTCCAGCTCAAGAGTATTAGGCAAATCTACTATAGTCCACCATTGTAATCACACACAACCTGTGATTTATCACTAGCCAATATTCATTCAGGCAACTGAAAAAGAATTCACAATTAGACTCAAGGAGAAAGCTCCCAAAAGCACAAGAACTCCAGTTCGATTGCCAGAAGAAGCGGTGAGAGCTGTGGTGGCATGCATTTGTAAACCCAGTGCTCTGAGGATGAGGCAGGAGGGATCCCTCAAGCTCCCTGGCCTGCCAGCCTATTCTACTGTTCTACTCAGTGAGTGCCCGGCCAAGGGAGCTGAACAATAAAACAGGAGTACAATGACTGAGGAAAGGCGTCCAAGGTTGATCCCTGGCCTCCACACTTTCACACACATATGTGCATGCATGCATGCATATGAATATCACATGTCTCAGCCAGAACTGAAAGTGCAGTGACTGCCTTTGTCCTCCTCTCACAGGCTGTTTGGAGTACTGTGAGTTCCTGCATACAGACTGGCAGCACGGTACATGTCATCTCAGTAGCTCAAAGGCTTGGTCCAACTGCCCTGAAACTGACTGGTTGATAGAGAAGTCCCCACTATGTGCTACCTTGTGTTCAGAATTAGAAATTCCATAACAAATTAAGATACAGTCTCTGTCCTACAAGGGTCGATTACAGACCACATCATGAGTTTCACTGGTAGGCCACTGAGGTGGTTCAGTGAGTACAATCAGTTCTGACTGTTAAATAGGTTGATATGTTCAGATCATGCATCCCAATGCCTGGATATGCTTTACTAATCTTAAATGTGACTGATTCTTATTAATTCCTATTATGATATGAATAATGAAATACCTTTTGAACTGTAAAAATCGAATGAATGTACCCATGCATAGCAGAAGATATCTGGAAGAATAAGGTTCAACTTTACTTAGCAAAGCCTCACTTGTTTTCATGTATAGATATACACAAATACACAGTCTCTTCTATAAAGGCACAAGCACAAGATTGAGGAGTCATGGGCTGAAAATCACAACTGGGAGAGTATCATTTTCTTTATTATTTTTTTTTTCTTTTCAGAGCTTTCTAATGTCCTTGAAGGTGTATGTTTTCAGTGACATACTGGGAATGTTAATGTACAGTGGATTATGGGACAAAATCAGAGTGTAAACAGGGTACTGCGTGCTGTCTTAAATCCAGCTGCACATCTGAATTCACTAAATTGGAATCTTACAAACAGTATTTTAAACAACTCTCTAACTCATTCTCAGGTTGTCATGTAATCGTCTGGCCGCCAAGTTTAAAAGCCATTACCTTATCCAAAAGTAAAACCCTGACCAGAAAGTTAGCAGTTGTTAGAGAAGGGATCGTTTTGGGAGAGGGAACATATGCACATGGATAAAGAACAGGTTGCATGAACACATTACATCTGTTAGCAAATTCTTCTATGCAGCTCAATGAATACTTTCAACTAGTATTTCTCGCTGGTAGGAACTAAAAGAAACCAGTTAAGACCGATGAGTGTGATAACATTGCAAGTTTTAAAGTACAGCCACTACAAGCTCAATGAGGCATTGCTGGGATAAACAAGCCTAGAAGAATCTTGGCTCAGGGTGGGGGCGGTGGAGGCACAGCACTGGCACCGAATATCAAGGGTTCATACTTGAGGCCTCACAAGTTTTACAAATGTAAGACTGAATTAATAAGACACATAAAGTATTTGAACAGTACTCTTAAAGCAGCCACACACTTCTACAAGGAGGAAAAAAAAGATATATAAATTAAAAAAAAAAAAAATTTAAAAAGCTTTCTCTAGCCTGTGAGGAAAGTATTTGATAGGACAGAGACGGGAGGTTCCAACCAGACTTTACATCTGTCATCTCTGGGCCTTAATCACAAAGATCCAGGAACTCAAGGGTCAAGGCCTGAGACTTGTTCACCAGTGCTTGTCATCAGCTTATTCTGCTGCACAAAAGGGCTTTGGAGTCATTGTTTTTAGTGGGTATGGTGGCCCTGTAGTTAATGACTCACTTTGTTAAGCAAACTAGTAAGACAGTTTCAAGAGGAGGAGTCCATAGCCAGTCCTCTGAACAGAACTAGTAAGAAGTCCCCAAGTGTCTATAGTCCTTCATGAATTTACAAAGCACTTTGACAGTTCAATCCCAAATATAGGTCAGGATAGCTGCTGAATGTGTCCTTTCAAGGCTGCAAATATGAATCATGAGATGTGTTTTTTTTTTATAATGGTAAGTTATTCCATTTTTATCCAATTCCTTTTGGGCTACAGATTATGGGAAAATGTTAAAAAATTTCCTCTTGTGGACATAGTATTTAAGTGGAAAAACCCTTTGAACCAGAAGCCTGATTATTAGAGAAACGTATAGAATGTAATATAGGCACATGGTTACCCGAGGTTCATTTCAAAAGCAACACATGAATACCATAACAACCATATATTTTCATTGCTTAAATACAGAAGAGCTAGAGCCCATCTACCCAGTGAACTATTATATTTTTTTAAAAAAATCATGGCCATGCATACAGACAGGAATTCAGATCTTTGGAACTGTCATAAGTAAGGGTGTCAGCCCCCTTATAATTCCAGCCTCAGAAGACTGAGACAGGGGATTCCCAGAGCAAGCTGACTTACAAGACTAGCCATATCAATGAGCTAAGAGTTCTTGACTCCTTAAATAAGGTGCAAGATAAGTCCCTATATGCAAACTCACCCATGCTCACATGCATCCACACATGCTACACATGCTACATAGTACATATGTACACTACATAGACATGAAATGGGAAGAAAATGAAAAAGGACTCATAGATACTGACTTGGAAAAAATGAGAAAGAAATAATGCAGAGTAAAATTAAGGAGACTACAGAACAGAAAATGAACTTAATGTATAATTGCACTTGGATCCTTTTTGTTGCTTTTTTTTTCGTTTGATTCTTGCTCTTGCTCTTGCTCTCTTGCTCTTGCTCTGTTCTGTTCTAAATAAGGTCTCTATGTAATAGCCTTGGCTTTCCCAGATCTTACTCTGTATAGACCAGGCTAGATTTGAACTCATGGAGATCCACCTACTTCTGCCTACTAAATGCTAGGACTAAAGGCATGTGTCATCATGCCTGGCATACCTGCATACTTATTATAGCCAGAAAAATGTCTAAAAACAAGTTTGCTACTAAGTCCATATCATTATGTGAACTCAAAATAAGGAAATAAGGTGGAAAATCTTCCTCCTCTCCTCACTATCACCAAGCTACAATGTTGCCATCAACAGCTGTGATGTCAGCTCTGCCCTCTTCCAAAGCTGAAAGCCATAAAAAAAATCCATTTCACTGAGATCCGATGATTAGACTCACTCTCTTCAATGCCATTCAACAACAAAGCAAATGAGAGCGGAGAGTGAATGCTATCAGTGATCAGGGGCTGAAAGACTGTCCCTAGAGGAGAACACATTCCTCTGTGGAGCAGCAGCCCCTGCCTGGCCACTGCCTAGAAGGAAGAGCAACCGCCACATGCCAGCTTACATTGACTCCTCTAGCCACACACCTTTGGACGTGGTAAGGGGTAAACACAAGAACACTGACCACCATATAGAACAGCCTCAGCTAAAATGAAGCTTTTAAGGAGGAAAGAGTCTCCATCCTGAGACTACTGATGTTGTGAGACTTAGCTTTCTTTTCCCTAAGTATAGACCCTCCTGTGTAGGAGACATGCACACAAGATCCTTTTTGCCTATGACTCATTCTGCTTCAGTTACAGAAGTCCACGACTTTCATCTCCTCCTCCCTTGTTTGTTTGCTAAGTCCACCCTTTGTATAGGGTTGATACTCAAAAACAAATCCTGCTCTGCCACAGACCTGGTTTATGAGTTCATTTACACTGCCTTTGTATTTGTAATTCACCACATCTCAACATTAACAAATAGAATGGCAAACTGGTATTAAAACCAAAATATAATCATAATAACAATAATAACAACAACAATACCTTTGGTTTGAAACCATCACCTATGGGAGGAAGCACTGGAAGTGGCCAAGGCAATTCCTGCCAATTCCTATCATGTTCAAATAAAGACAAAACCACACAGGGTGGATTCTACGCACAAACATCTGAATTATTTGCTATGTTCAGTATTCTAGCTGTACTGGAAGTATACATTAAACACATACACACACACACACACACACACACACACACACACACACACACATGCACTTAAAGAGGGAAGGAACTTTACCAAGCATGGGATGAGCCATACTGACTTGAATCATAGGAATATTTTAAGTTTTCTCAACTACACAAATTCAGTTTTAAAACAGCTGAATTATAACACTGAAAAGCTAAACCTGTAGAGTGAACTTTCAGTTTTTAAGTATATGAGATCTCTAAATACCTAAAATATAGATGAAATCATTATGTTTTCAACTACTTTCAAATTACTATAAAATGTCTTCAAAATAGTCTCTAATTCCACTATCAGTTTTAAGTAAGTACTCCCTATGTGAATATCTGATTTGGAGAACACCCCTAAATTATGTTTGGGGAAGACTTTCAGTATGCTTTATGTAATTGCTCTGTCACCAATGGTACCTTCTGCCCCAAAATCTTCCATGGCAGAGGGACAGCACATAAGGAGTGATACTTCATTGGCCCATTCTATGCACACTTAACATAGTGGTTTGAAAGACAACGTTCTACAACTTTCAATGTCTGCATTTCATAAGTGAAACGTAAAGTTAGGTTCCTTAACACTTCTGATCTCATCCTCTGGCTAACTATTTAACTCCAGACTCAGTTGGAATCGGCACCTGAGGTGAGCTTCCTGATGTTGCCCTGTGTAGTTCAGTGAGAATGCCAATAGAAATGTTCCAGCTCCCACAAGCACCTTTCCATGCCACCGCCTCAAAGTCTAACATGAGAGGCACAAATGGGAACTTTGTATTCAAAAAGCCTTATAGAAACGTTTACATAGGGGAAAAAGAAGCTGTCTTACAGATGAGGAAAGTAGGTGGTTCAGTAAACTATTGTAGATCCCAGAGCCTCTCGATAGCAAACAGGGATCTGAAACTAGGACATATAATTCCAGAATGGCTGCTCTTCCATACCATCTTATATTGAAGGGAGGGAAGGGAAGGGGGAGGCAGAAATGTATTCTAAGTAAATAAAAACAAACTTCAGTACTTCATCATTTCCCTCTGATCAGTTTGCTTTCTGATGGAAAAGATATTGTTGTTTCCCTTGACCAGCAACAACAAAAACTAACAAATTGTGCTATGATCATCCCTTGATGCTATAAATTTGTTCTGTGTGTATGTGTAGAGCATGCAGCTTTGCAGCTTTACTGGCAAAGACCATCACATGGTGTCATTAACACAACCCAGTTTCTTTCTACAAGTTAAACTGGGGACTCAGTATATCGGGCAAGACTGCAATGGATGTCCATCTCCAGAAAGAGGATTTTCTGGAGAACAGAACTGTTCTGTCAAAACAGTCCAAGAATGGAGATGGATGAGAATTCTGAATACTTGTGAAAAAATTCCAAGCAAACAAGAGTCTTTTGACTTGTTTCTTTAAAACACAGATTATTCCTTAGAATGTGTTTTTGTGTTCCTCCCAGGTAGAGTGGATAGGAGTGAGTTTACTTAAGCTGTTGTTATATTCATGTGTCTCTATGGAAAAACATTTTTTTTTTGCCATGTATGGCTTGTCCTTCTAATTATATACTATACTCAGGAGGCTCTTCTTAACCCTTCAAGCATAAATTGTCTGATGCTCCGAATAAAGTTGGCTATTGCATGAGACTTTAGTCCCTCTCGTTTTTAGGTCCTGCTCTCTCCCAGAGTCATGCTACTAACTAAAGTGGCAACAGAAGCCAATGCCAGGGAGCCTCACAGCAAAGCTATCTGCCACCCTCCTTTTGACTCTAACTAGGAGTCAATTCCTGAGAAGAGCTAGGATGGTTGCCTTGAGGCAGTTTTATGAAGCTTGTAGGTTATTTTCCACGCCAGAAAAGGCTTAAGTCTGAAAGACACTTCTTTCAAAGGTTTCTGCTGGTTCTCAAACGGAACTCTGAGTTCCACTCCTTTGTGGTACTGCCCAACTCTAGCATTTCAAAGGCACAACTTTGACCCTCTTGGTTGTCATCCCTCACATACTCTATACCATCTGTTTTCTTCTGTGGTGCTTCAAGCAACTGTAGCTTGCCAGTAGCAATGCCCCAAACTTCAAAAGTGACTCCATGGGGGTATTCCATACATTTTGCTTTACTGAGAAGGCTCTCAGAAAGACTTTCACCATTAACAACCATTTTGTTGATTTTTTTGGTTCCTACCCAGCAACAATTAAGATGTAGATTTTCAGACACACTTTGAGTATTTGTATGCTTCACATTTTACCAGCAGAATCACCTTGGTGACTGTCTATCTCATTCAGTTCTATCTAACTCAGAAGCTGAGTTCCAAAGTCATACATCTAAAGAGAAAGCAAGTCAAACTTTAGACTAGACACTAGTCTCTGCTTCACTGCAATGTTCTTTCCAACAAGACTTAGAGAATCTTGATATGAGGATATAAAATATTACACTACTCCCATGATTATAGATGAAGAGAACAGGTATATGCTGGCAGAGTAGAGAAAAGACAAAAAGAAAGCATGATTCCTTGTGGTAGGGATGATTCTCAGACTTGGTTTTTTGTTTTTTGGTTTTTTGGTTTTTTTTTTTTTTTTTTTTGAGCATTGGCACAAAATTAAGTCCTAGTCTCCATCACTCCAAACCCATAGATTTCTAAACCTTGATATTAGGCCAACACTTCTTTTCCTCTTGAATTTTCACAGTTTGTGTTTTTTTCATTGGTTGTTGAGGCCAAAAATGGAACAGGTCCAAGTGGAACAGGCTGGGGAGTCCAAGAAGCACAGAATAGCTTTGGCCTAGTTCCAACCCATAGATCTCCATGCTGACTCCAGTTAGGAGAAGCCCTTCTCCAACCTTGGAGCTCTGAGCCATAGTCAGGTGAATACATCCAGGGCAATTCACATAAGCATTATCATTCTGGAAATTACCGCTTTGGCATTGGTAGTCGCCACACTCAGAGCAAGATCAGCTGTTGTATGGGCTTCTTGGTACCTATTCCAGGCAAGAAATAAAACAGGAAGTAGGAATCAGTCAAGCCCAGTGCTTGTCTTTGAAATGGTACCCTTCAGCCACAATACAAAAACAGCACCAGGTGCCTGCAATCTGTAATCAGTGCTCTATTAAAATGCTTTCAGAAAAGGCAGGATTATCCTGATTTCTGCAGCTGCATGAGGTCCTGCTGGGTAACTGCAGAGTCTTTTACAGGTTCACTAAAGACTCCTCAATAGCAATGAGCTGGAATACTGAGGTTAGGATCCAGCTTCTAAAGACAGTGAAATTTCTATGTAGTTGTCATACATAGGTGGGTAGAGATACATAGTTTATGTCTTAGGTTATTACAGAATAACCTATAAATCCAGGTCAGATTCAAGGCTCACATGCAAATGCAGACTCTGCCCTAAACAATCAGCCATTCTGTCATTCAATGTCAATCCCGTTCAATCAACATGGTCCAGAAAATAACTAACTTCTGACCTAACTAGCCATAACAATTTGATAGTAATGAGGAGGGCGGGGAAATCTGTCAATGGAATACTATCTAAAATGAACTCAATTAACACTAGTAGAAATTTAATAATGGCTCACATTGACAAATTAGAGGGATATTGGAGTCTATGTGATCAAGAACCTGGGGTCAAGTCATAATGGTTACTTTTCTCCTACTCCAATTTGAGAGTTGATGGAGAGTGAACAGAAGTCTACCTTTGTCATCATTGATCTAAGCCAGTTTAGGCCATTCATCTAAGCCTGTGTCTGCATCTTTGAAAGAAGACAGTGTACCCACTTTGCAAGACTCCCTGAACCACTGCATGGAAATCAGCTCCCACCTGTGGTGCCTTGCCCTTGACTGTCAAAGTCAAGCATATCAGAATATCTAATAGCACTGGGCAACACATGTTCCGCACAATGTATTCGATAGAAGTTGTTGCCAAATGGCACCCTACTTCATCTTCCAAATCTATGATGAAAGAGAAAATATATCCTCATCTCTACAGGATAGGAACATGGAAACAATGGGTCCTACCTCAGCACTCCTGCCCTCCCTGTACTGCAACTACTCCTTGCCTAGACATATAAATCGCCAACCTAAAGAGAAAATAAAGACAAGATGTAGTTGAAGTCTACTGCCCTGTGAATAATGTTGTGACCTGGGAAGATACAGAATGGTTGGGATATTTAGAAGAGGAGGAAGAGGACGAAAAGAAGAAAGAGGAGAAGGCAGAAGAAGAGGAAGAGAAGGAAAAGAAAATGCACATGCAGATCAAAATTCAATATGGTACCCCTTTCTAGAAACTCAAGATTCTGAAGAGAATAAGCAACACAGTCTTTTCTCTTCGAGAGAGCTTGTATTCTAGTGGATATGAAGAATGTCAACACTAAGGGAATAAGAGATAGTTTATTGGGGGGCATTCTGAATGATCGGAGCACAGGAACACGGATTTAGGTTACCTTAAACTTCCAATGTTCCAATGTGGAAGCAATTTACATTTTATAGTTTGGCAGAACAAAGTCCTAAAGCAAGGCAACTTTAAAATACTTTGCTGAGTACTCCAGAGAGACAGTTACAGGAAGATGGGAAAAGCTTTTCTACAGGCTCATTATGGTATCTAAGGACATTCCGTAGCTTTGGATTGGTATAAGACAGTGTGTCTACTAAGTTAATAGATTCTAAAGGTATTTTTTTTATTGGATATTTTCTTTATTTACATTTCAAATGTTATCCCCTTTCCTAGTTTCCCTCCCTCCTAGAAACACCCTATCACATCCTCTCTCCCCCTGCTTCTATGAGGATTTTCCTCCACCCAACCACCCACCCACTCCCACCTCCCCACCTTCAATTCCCCTACACTGAGACATCTATTGAGCCTTCATAAGACCAAGGACCTCTCCTTCCACTGGTACATGACAAGGCCACCCTCTGATACATATTCAGCTGGAACAATGTATACTCCTTTGTTGAGGCTTAGTCCCTGGGAGTTCTGGGGGGGTCTGGTTGGTTGATATTGTTGTTCTTCCCATGAGGTTGCAAACCCCTTCAACTCTTTCAGTCCCTTCTCTAACTTCTCTATTAGGGATCCCACACTCAGTCGAATGGTTGGCTGCTAATATCCACTCTGTATTTGTAGGGCTCTGGCAGGGCCTCTCAGGAGACAGCCATATCAGGCTCCTTTCAGCATGCACTTCTTGGCATCCACAATAGTGTCTGCGTTTGGTAGCCGTATATGGGATGAATCCTCAAGTGGGACAGCCCAAAAGCTCCAAATAACCAGGATATAATTCACAGATCACATGAAGCTCAATAAGAAGGAAGACCAAAAAGTGGGTACTTCTGTGCTTCTTAGAAGGAGAACAAAATATTCACAGGAGCAAATATGGAGATAAAGTGTAGAGCAGAGACTAAAGGAAAGACCATCCAGAGACTGTCCCACCTGGTGATTCATCCCATATACAGTTACCAAACCCAGACACTATTGTTGATTCTAAAGGTTTTTATCTATTAGTCATAGAATGTTATTTCTGACACAGAGGTCAGCAAGGAATGGCAGTTCATAGGACTAAAGCTAGCTCACGATAAGGTAGCTAGCCTCTAGACCTGTTACATTCCAATCTCTCCACACTACTGAGATTCTAATCAATCAATATCTGTAGATACAGCATCTTCTTGGGACTTGGCATTCATAGGAATAACTAACAAGCCCATAAATTAATACAGTAGCTGAGAAGGAGCTGGCTCGGCAAAAGAATAAAAAAAAAAAAAAAAACAGTTATTTCCCTTTACTACTAACCATCGGGTTGTAAAATCAAATAATGGGGAAACTAGATCTTCTAGCAAGATATCTACTGAGTCTTAATGAATATTTTTGTCCCTAAAATATAGTACTCCTTTTTAAGCTGAAGTAGCAAACTCACCTGTGGTACAAGAACTCATTCTTTCTTTCTATCTATCTATCTATCTATCTATCTATCTATCTATCTACCTACCTACCTACCTATCTCTCTATCTCTATTTCTATCTCTATCTCTCTCTTCACTCAACATTTTCTGAGGAATTACTATAGTCTGGATTCTTTGTAAAGCTTAGAGATCATAGACAAACTAGATATATTCAAGGAGAAAGACCAGGAAAAAGAGGCAAGCAACAAGATTAAATTAACAAAGAGAATTTGTTGTTCCCTGGAAAAGGAGGCAGGTACAGCTTAATCCTTCAGAGACCGGTGGTCAGAAGATACTTACTCTATTAAGTAGATCCTTGAAATGTAATTAAAGAAGTTAATCAGGTCCATTTGCAAGGATCGCACAGGCAGCTCCACTTCTGTTGAAAGCCAGAGGGAATACCTTGGGAAGCTGTTGGCTCTGTTTGAGTGACCTACTAGGTTATTTCCTGTCGGTGCCCCTACAGGTCATCTATTTGCACAATTGGTGTGCTCTGAGAGGCAGATCCCAGCCTCAGGGAGAATGCAGGGACTACTCTATAGGTAAGTGCTGGAACAGAATCCAAAGGAAGCATAAGAGAAAAGAATCATCACGGGAAAAAGTGAAGTGTCAGACAAACACGATGCCAGTCATTCTTGAATGTCTGTTTGGTACTAAGGATCATTTGAGAGGGTTGGGATGGAAAAATATGTTTAAAAATCATTATCCTATAATAGTATGAGTTCCTTGGTTCATTTTCCAGTACTAAGCAAGCCAATACATAAATATATAAACCAATACATAAACCACTTGTGAAGAAGTTGACTGAAGAGGCAGAGAGCCAAAGGAATAAACTGTCTTGGTTTGTGTACATAGTAAAATACATATTTTTAAGTAAAACACAGTTTTCAGTTTCTCTTGCACTTTAAGAGAATTTGGCAGCCCAAATCCTGGATCCTTCACCATCCCTACAATCTTAAATGGATAAGTCACCACTACTTCAAGTCTCCTGGTTCCCACTGAGCTAAATATCCTTCGGTCTGCCTTCCATGTTTTAATTTCTGCTAGTCCTCCAATAACTGGCCCACTCATTAGGCACTGAGGATGTGGAACTTGGTATACATACCAAAGTAGACAGTATGCAGAATTAGAACTGAATTTAAACAAACAAACAAACAAAAAGAATCTAAAATACTGATTAATGGCAGAGAGAAGCTGAGATAAGAAACCATTACCACCAGGTGGATGGGAGTGACCAAAAACATCCAAACAAATAAAATGAGATTTAGACCTGGATCAAATGGCTGAAGTGCATATTTTACATACCAAAGCAAACCTGGTCTCCAGGTTTCTCCAGCATGTCTCAGTCCCTACTTGTTATATCTGATCTCTACGCTAAACTCTCCAGCCCAGGGGCTGGGCTTCCCCTACCCCAGAAGCTCTTCCTTGTATAATCCAGACCTTTTGCTCTCTCTTCTCTATCCCTCTCTCCGCCTTTTTCTCTCTCCCTGCATTCATACCTATGTGTATGTGTTGTCTCTTCCCACTCCCCTCTGTCTCCCTCCCTATGGTGAGTTCTCTGGTCTAGTTCCTTGGGACCAGTGAATCCACCAATATAACTACCCTTATATACTTTAATTTGGCTTGAATCAGTTCATGTCACCAGCAAAAATACTTACCAAAAAAAAAAATCAAATATTTTTATAACATAAACATCTTCAATACCGTGTCCTTCCAACGTGTCTGTTGGAACTAATAACATCAGGAGCCAAACATGAGAGACAAATATGAACACCATGAAATGTGTCACGGGAGCGAGAGGAATGTGGGTATTAGCAGACACATGTGTGGCCGACTGGTATAAAGTTGTGGAGGAAATCTCAGTTCTATTTGTAAAACAAGAAAACCTTTTGAAGTTAGCACAACAGCAAATCTACTCAGAAATATTTTTCCTGAGTGGATCACCGAATGAGTAGACAAAGATGCATACTCAGTCTCTACTTCATGGACATTAGAAATACCTACCTGAGTTGTCCTCTGAGGGGTGCCGCCCAGCAGCCAACTCAGACAGATACAGACACCCACAGCCAAATGGTTGCAGACTCTTAAGGAAGAATTCGAGGAACTTTGGTGGACTCTGAAGGGGCTAGGAACTCCATAGGAAGACCAACAGAGTCAAGTTGAACTAACAACTGAAGTACATGGGCTTGACCTAGACCTCCCTACTCAAGATGTGCAGCTTGGCCTTCATGTGGGTACCAAACAACTGGGAATAGCTATTCCAAAAGCTGTTGCCTGTCCATGGGATATGTTCTACTAGCTGGGCTGCCTTGTCTGGCCTCAGTGGGAGATGCCTAGCCTTGCAGAGACTTGAAGTGCCAGGGTTGGGGGATACCCATGGGGGTGGGGGGAGGCACCCACTCAGAGAAGAAGGGGAGGAGGAAGGGGGGAAAGATTGTGGGAGGGGTTGACCAGGAAAGGGGCAGTGAGTGTGCTATAAAGTGAATAAGTAAAATAATAAAATAAAATTTAAAAAAGAAAAAAAGAAAGAAAGAGAGAGAGAGAGAGAGGAAGGAAGGAAGGAAGGAAGGAAGGAAAGAAGGAAGGAAGGAAGAAAGGAAGAAAGAAAGGAAGAAAGAAAGACTTGTGTCTTAGTCAGGGTTTTTATTTTTGCACAAACATCATGACTAAGAAGCAAGTTGAGGAGGAAAGGGTTTATTGGCTTACTTCCACATTGCTGTTTATCACAAGGAAGTCAGGACTGAAACTCAAGCAGGTCAGGAAGCAGGAGCTGATGCAGAGGCCATGGAGGGATGTTCCTTACTGGCTTGCTTTTTCCTGGCTTGCTCAGCCTGCTCTCTTATAGAACTCAAGACTTTCAGCCCAGAGATGGCACCACCCACAACGGGCCCTACCCCCTTGGTCACTAATTGAGAAAATGTCCCACAGCTGGATCTCATGGAGGCATTTCCCCAACTGAAAATTTCAGCCTGTGTCAAGTTGACACACAAAACTAGCCAGTACAATTGACCCCTTGTTAACTTGACACACAAACACATCACTATTAAGCCTCAACCCTTATGTTTTTATTCATCTCCAAGATTTAAAGTCCCACAGTCTTTACATATTAAAAGTTTAATCAATTTAAAATGTCTAATATCTTTTAAAATTTAAAGTCTCTTAACTGTGGGTTCTATTAAAATACATTCTTCTTTCAAGAGGGAAAAATATCAGGACACAGTCACAATCCAAAGCAAAACCAATGTCCGGGATCTAACTCACGGTCTTCTGGGCTTCTCTAAGGGCTTTGGTCACTTCTCCAGCTCTGCCCTTTGTAGCACACATCTTGTCTTCTGGGCTCCAGATGCCTGTATTCCATTGCTGTTGCTGTCCTTGGTGGTCACTGCATGGTACTGGCATTCCCAAAACACTGTTGTAACTAGGCTTTATCAATAGTCTCTCATAGACTGTCTTCAGGGTGTCAAGCCTCAACACCTTTGCATGACACCTTCAGTCCTGGGCCATCAATTGTAAACTGAGGCTGCACCTTTACCAATGGCCTTTCATGGCCTCTCACTGTGCTGAGCCTCAGCTGCTCTTCATGACCCCTTCATGCTGTCAAAACCAGTACCACTTGGGTGACTCTTACACATTACCAAGTCCTACTGTAGCACAAGGCACACCTTGGCTATCTCTGGAACACAGCCTCTTTGTGCTCTCAGAAAACACTCCCCAGAAGATGTCACCTCAATGATACTGGACTCTTCTTAATCACCACTAATTTCTTAGCTCCAGCTAACCAGCATCAATAGTCCCAGTAATGCAAAGTTCTTTCTTTAGTAGTTCTGGTATCTTGTTATTCACAGCTGATACTTCAGCCCCAGCTAACCAGAACCACAGAATCTTCACAATCAAAACAACATGGCCCTGATAAGAGTCTTTAATCTTCCCTCTGAAATTGCACAAGCCAGGCTTCCATCTCTGCACTGTTCTCAACATGATCTTCCAAGCTCCTACAGAATATCCCACATAGTTCTTAACAGTCAGTGGCTGCTCTTCTAGCTCAAAGTTTTAAAGTCCTTCTACAGTCCTCCCCAAAACATGGTCAGGTTGTCACAGGATACCCAACTCCTGGTACCAATTTGTCTTAGTCAGGGTTTTTATTTTTGCACAAACATCATGACTAAGAAGCAAGTTGGGGAGGAAAGGGTTTATTGGCTTACTTCCTCATTGCTGTTTATCACAAGGAAGTCAGGACTGAAACTCAAGCAGGTCAGGAAGTAGGAGCTGATGCAGAGGCCATGGAGGGATGTTCCTTACTGGCTTGCTTTTTCCTGGCTTGCTCAGCCTGCTCTCTTATAGAACTCAAGACTTCCAGCCCAGAGATGGCACCACCCACAAGGGGCCCTACCCCCTTGGTCACTAATTGAGAAAATGTCCCACAGCTGGATCTCATGGAGGCATTTCCCCAACTGAAGCTCACTTCTCTGTGATAATTCCAGCCTGTGTCAAGTTGACACACAAAACTAGCCAGTACAACCTGCCTAGTCCTAGTGCTTTTCTTCCTCTGATATTCTAGTTGAAGTTTCTGAGTAAATGCTGGCACTCCACAGAACTTCATGTCAAATATGACTGGTTTATGCTTTCCTGCTTCTAGTCAAGCATGTCACTGTGGATCTACTATGTGCCAAGTCTGTGCTAGCAATCTCAGAGAGAAAGAGGACAGCCCCTCCATGTGTCACTGTGGCAGCAAAAGCCCATTAAGGTAAAACTATCTCCTTCTGGCTGGAGAATGAAACCCCCTGGCTTGGGTGCTCAATGCTTTGGCTAAGTGATCACTCCTCAGGAAGATGGGTCCACCTTAAGGCACGCCTGAGTAGGCAGCACTTTAATAAGATAATCTATTCCTTCCCAGAATTCCTGCCCTTAGCACAGTTGATTGCATAATTCAGCTATCCTGTGGCATACATAATAGATGCTTTTCTGGATTATTCCAAAAAGGCAACTTTTCCTTTCTTCTTTCTGTCCCTTCTCTAAGCATGCTTTCCCTACCGCTTAGGACTTCCCTCCTCTAAACCACTCTATTTCTGTCGTGTTGATAATCAAAAAAAAAAAAAAAAAAAATCATGGCGTTTTTTTCCCCCAGCTTTCTCTTCTCTATCACCCTTCTCTCACAGTTGGGCTGCCCTGAGGGTTTTCTCCTAAAATCTAATAAAACTGTCCTTGAGCTTCTGTTCAAGTCCCTTCTTGATTTTTTTTTTTTTATTTTATTAATGAGACTAAGAAAGCTAAAAGCAGACTACCACTTCCTCAGTAGCACATGGAAAGGCCCAGTAGCACCACACTGTCCATCCATGCTGTGCGGAAGGAGCCCTGAGCCTGTGGGCAGACGCTGCACAACCACTGCATCACAAGAACCACTGGCTCAGGGGCCCGTGCTCAGTTACAGGCAAGTGGCATTCTCTTTACTCTTGGTATTTTTGATTTGTACCTAGGCATTCTTTGAAAATCCTGGGAAGCAAATGTCCTACATTTCTGTGGTTATCTCCAAAATACCCGTACGAAGATGAATTAAACAATGCCAAAGGATCAATTAAGACAACCACAGCGTGTTTACCTCCCCGTGTGAACTACTTTCAATTACACATTGGTACAAAGTCTGATTGTTTTCTATGTGTCTTTCCATAAAATAGAAATAGCTCTATGGCTTGGGAAGGGTTCTACAGCGTGAGCCTAACTAACCCGCTCCAGCAGAGCTGAGAAGCTAGGAGGAAAATGAGCACGGGGTTACAAAGCAGGTATTTTTATTCACCAAATTAAGATAAATAGCTTAGAACCAATTAAGGTTGATAAATCCCCTCCCTGCCACATCTCTGCAAAGGATCGATGACTTAATTGACGTGAAGCCACTTGGTGTTTGCTCGTGGCCTGGATGGTCTTGGCTGCACGCTGTGTTGAAGCTCAGTTGTTTGAGAGATGGCTATGCTCCTTTCGCCTACTCCAATCCTAGCCGTCTACCCTAATCTTCTCAATGATATGTGAACATAAAAACCTCTTGCTGTACTCTGTGAACTAGAGAAAGCAAGTGATTGAATGTAAAACTGTGACAATACAGTGCAGAAAATGAAATGTTTCATCCTTTTTCGGAGCAATTAACTTAGAAACCACCTGGAAATTAGCCAAGATAAAACAGCCCAGAAATAAACAAGCTCAATTACAAAAGCGAAGTCCTATAGATACCTAGTCTATGCAAGACAAAACTGAGATGCTCTAATTTCTTAATGAGGAGGGTTGGGGAGGGGATCTGGTTATACACAACAACTATTGAGATTTCAGTTCACTCTATGTCATGCTATATTAAATTACTAAGAAATTCATCTGGAAAACACTATAAAAACAAAAATAACTCCATAACCAGATTTTAATGAGGAAAAGACACAAAAGAAGAAACTAATGAGAAAAAGCACAAGAAGAAAAAAAAAAGATGCGGAAGTGTTTCCAAAGTCCCAGACTGGTACACAACCTAAGAGAGTATCTCAGAAGGAGCTGTTAACATAGCAGGAAACTAACTTCACGAAAGGTGCAGACAATGAGCATGGGACTAGAAGCTAGGCCTCCTCCAGAAAGCCATCTGTTTCTAAGCATTTGACCTCTTCTAAAATCCTAGAGAGGGGGCTGCTCATTGCCAGGCACTGGCTGCGTTTCTGTACACAGCATATGTTAAGCCAGTGATCAATGAATAACCCACCTTTCTCATAGCTGGATTGAGAGGTGAGGTTTCCTCATGTTTGTTAAATCAGCATTAAGAGCCTTCACCACTGCACATGAAGCAAGTACGACAGACACATGTGTCGTTATTCTGTGGCTATGTTCAATCTCTAGTGTCTAGAAAAAGAGGAGGTGGTGGAGACAGTGGTGGAGGGCAGGGCAGTGGCAGTTGCGACAGGGTCTCACTAAGCTGCCCAAGCTGGCCTTGAACTTATTTTTTAGCTCAAGCAAGCCTTGATTCATTTTATAGGACCTTATGATCTTCCAATCTCAGCCACCCAAATGTGAACAGGGGCAACTACCAGCATGCACCATCAATGGCTGCCACTTGTAAATAACAGTAAGCCTGTGGGGTTTACTATGAGAACAGAGTATATTAGAGAAGATTTAGGGGATGGTATATAGGAAATAAGTTATGCCATAGGTAGAGAAATGTGATGCTTCGGGAGACCTCGGTTCTCTCTCTGTGTTTTTGCAGATCCTGTTGACCTGTTTTATGAACCACGTGGGTATGACTCTCAGGTCTAAACTGAGTAGCAGACAAGGGAGTCCTTGAACCATGAAGAGTCACGTTGTCTACCATGTGGCATCATCACTTGGAAAAATTAAGTCAGGCCCACCACATGCTGAAATCACACTGCAAGAGAACATAACTAATCCCACCCATAAGCTGAAAACAAATCACATTAGTGTCATCCACCACAAATCAGGAGTGGGTGCTAAAGATGTGCTGGGAATTACAGTGCAGAGAAAGGCTGAGAAGAGACTAATTATACACGCACAAAATTACAGACACAGTTCACCTACAGATTGAAGACAGTGCTGCAAATACATAGAGGAGGCAAAGTGAGGAAAGAGGGAAATATAAAAACCGGAACTGTTGCTAACATGTAACCCAGTGAATCTATGAGACACGAGCACTGAAGGGTACACAGGATAAAATTTGCATGTGTGTGTCTCACTCTCTGTATTTGCAGAGGAGAGGCCTACAAGCTGCTCAAGTTAGCTCCTTAAGTTACTGTGAGAACACAGGTTCATATGAGTACGTCATTTGTCATGATCAAGGGTATAATATACTGACAGCCAGTTCAGAGTTTTCAACCCACAGAGCTCTCACTGTCAGATGCTCGGCTCGCCTTGCTTTCGTCATCCCCAAATGCAAGATAAACCCAGTCAAAAGGTGTATTAATGCAAGGTGACTTTTGTGCTTTACGTAAAAGAAAACCAGCCAATTCAAGGTTGTAATTCTCCCAAACCCAAACCACGGTAAACATGTTTGTGCAATGAAAATGGGCTGGTGAGATGGCTCAGCAGTAAAGAGGACGGCTGATCTTTCGGAGAATAAGGTTCAAGTCCCAGAATCCACATGAGAGCTTATAATGATCTATAAATCCAGTTCCAGTGGATCTAAGCCTTCTTCTGGCCTCCAGACATGAGACACACATAATGTACAGATACACACAAGGACAGACACTTAAATACATAAAATAACAAAATAGTTTTAATTTTTTTATACAATATATTTTTATCATATTCCTTTTTCGCACCTGGTTAGAACAGGAAAATAATAAGAAAAATTTCAAAATGAACAAACAAAAATAAGAAAGTTAGCAAGGTTAAAAAAAAATTACGTTCCTACACACACACACACAGTAGCAACAGGAACTGGGAAACCCTTGGTGAACAGGTTGCATACTGGTGCATTCCTGAATTCCTGGAGATGGCAAAGGACCACAGCAGAACACAGATGGGGACACCTTCTCTGTCAGATACAAGGAACTGGGGGCAACTCTATCTATTTTTGCCTCCTCCCAATTGTAAGCAAACTTCCCTTTGAGAGACTACAAAGTACTACAGAGAAAGGGGGGAAATTAAGAACAAGGAAGCGACTTCTGCAGTCCAGGCTTTCACAGATTAGGGAACTAAGGCCCAGAAGGGAATTACTTATGTAAATAAAACAGTATTATATTTATCATGTTTATATTGATTATACTAAATATATTACATATTACCATATAAAAGTTTACCTAAAATATCTAATTATCACACATTCATTTAGATCCTTCCTATAGCTGCTTTATTATTCTCTTCTGTTTCAGATTCCCTCCCCCTCCACCAACCAAATTATTAATGCTCCTGGGGTCTGCCTAGTGCCCACAGATAGCTTCTGCTCATCTTCAATTTCTTGACAGACTAAAGGATAAATTCCTTTACTTCTGTATCAAGTCTATATGTTTCTTTGATATTAACTACTAGTGTGTGTGTGTGTGTGTGTGTGTGTGTGTGTGTGTGTATGTGGGTGTGTGTGTGTATGATGTGTGTGTGTGTATGATGTGTTTGTGTGAGGATGTATACAATAGTGTCCATGTAGAGTTCTGTGGATATGATGAGTGTGTGTGTGTGTGTGTTTGTGTGTGTGTGTGTGTGGATGCGTACGATAATGTCCATGTAGAGTTCTGTGGATATGGTGAGTGTGTGTGTGTGTGTGTGTGTGTGTGTGTGTGT
>JADRCD010222264.1:0-19775 GCA_019843815.1 Montemys delectorum | reverse complement strand
GTGTGTGTGTGTGTGTGTATGTGTACAATAGTGTCCATGTAGAGTTCTGTGGATATGGTGACTCAGGTCACCAGATTTATGCATCTGTCACCTTTACCTGCTGAGCCACTGCATGGCATGTTATGTATCTTTGTATCACCAAACCAGAGTACCGTAGAGACAAAGCACATATATTTCTGAATATGTAGAACTCTTTACACTGTAAAAGCAATATAAAGTGGATAATGAGAAACAAGAGGCCAAAATAAGAACCACCCTTTAGAGATAATTGTTAGCAAGCATACTGTACAATCTTCTAAACTGCTTTCTATAAATATATAATTCACACACAGAGAAAAGACAATTTCAGTGGTATGTTAGGAATAACCACAACTAACTTCACCATTAAATGTGTATATATAACATGTGTATGCAGGTGTATGCACAATATATATAAACATCTATTTGCAAATGGAGGAGAGAGAATTTATCACTTTTTTAACGGTGCTGTTATTTCTTTATACAAATATGTCATTTTAATCAATTTTCTACTAGAATATATTCATATTTTTAGCTTTTGTTGATAAAAATACAAGACAACTACTACACATCTAAATGAATATTTGGAAAAATTGATATATACTTTGAGTGTTGACAGATATGACCAATCTCTATAACACAGTACAATTGGGGGGGGTGTTTTTTTTGTTTTTTTGATTTTTTTTTTTTTTTGAGATAGAGTTTCTCTGCATAGCCTTGGCTGTCCTGGAACTAGCCCTGTAGACCAGACTGGCCTAAAACTCAAAGGGATCCACCTGCCTTTGCTTCCTGAGTACTGGGATTAAAGGCATGAGGCACTACTGCCTGACATAATCCAAATTTTAATTAATCTCCACCCCTGGTGTATTCAATTGTTCTTTTCCAGTTCAATATATTTTAGTCTTTCTATTTTTTACTAACCTAATAAGTGAAAGATAAGTTGATATTAAAATTTTTCATTTCTTAGGTTATAAAATGATCATCTTAGTTTTCCAGAAAGTTTGTTTCTTTTAAACAAAAAGCACTGTTCAATAATATTCAAATCACCTATTCTTATGTATAAGTTAGAGATAAAAATGAGGACAAAGTCTTTTTATTTAGTTACTGGGTTAAAAAAAAATCATACAAACTTTGGAAATAAAAGAGAAATTGCTCATTGGTTGCTATAGAAACCCTAATTCTACTTAATCTAAAGAAAAAACAAGGCGTGTATTAACCAAGCTCTCTGTCATTATAGAAGGACTGGTGAGTAGGTACAGGCTGATCTCCAACACAGAATTCTGAAAACGAACAAGGCTAAGCTAGGCTACTTTGGCCCATTTGTTAAGACTCACACGTTCCTACAAATCAACCTGAATGTGCCAGACAGCTACTGCAGGCTTGGCCAATACTGAAGACATAAACGTTGCTGAGATCTTGTCCCTGACCTTGAGGAGTCATTTTTTTTTTTTTCTCTTCTGTGTAAAACAGAAAGCTTTTTGGAGACAGTATTACTTTCACCATATAGAAATGCTTCAAAGGATTGTCTTCAAAAGAGCAGTGTTGCCTGTAATATTTAACAGGTTAAAAAGCTCAACTTAAGAAGACATTTGTCAAATGGACAAAGACAGAATTGTCTGTGGAGAGTATGCAGCTTTTTAGCCTTGGCTATAAATGTTCCTAGCTCTCACAGTAGTGAGCATAAACCCCCTTTTAGTTAATTATTAGTTGGAAGAAGGTTGGTTATTTTTATAATTGATACAGAGCCAAAATGCCCTGTAATGAAGGATTGTTGCTCGCCTTGTGTGTCAGAGGGTGGAGAGCTTAGGCTTCTTTGTAGTCTACCCTGCACATTAGCTTCTGGAGAATGCACCAGTCATTGAAGGCAAAGGCAGAGAGAGATATATTCAAACATTGTGGCAGAAGATGAGCCTGTGCCTTCACATTCCTCTCTGGTCATCTAAAGCATAAACTGTGAACTGAATGAGTCTAAATCCTTGCACCCATACCTGGGTTTACACTAATACCAGGACTCTTCCCAAGGTCCTAGGTGGCTTCAGGATAGGATTGGTGGACAGAATGACCAGGGCATGTTCAGAGGGCCAGGGCTTTCCCCTCCATGTTCAAGGATTCCTTATTTATGTTACTACATTTTTTTATTTCTAGTACTTTCCTTCCAACTTTCCTTCCAATTTCATCTCCTTGCATACTACACATTTGTCCCTGCCTGTTGTCTACTGTGCGCATTAGAGCCCTTAATAGATCAGTCTTTTAAATTCTTTATTTGATAATCCCAACATCTTCATCAGGACACAATCTGGTTTGATGTTATTATTTGTCTTTCCTGTGACCGTTTTTCTTACATTTTGGCATACCTTATATTTTTTTCCTTGAATGTGATATATGTTAATAGCAACTAAGGTAACTATACTATTAGCGTGACAAGTTATTTTCTTCATAATTAAGATGGAGGTAGTACTAACTTTTATAATAAAGCATACTCCTGAATTTATCTATGCTTATTATTTTTTCCTCATAATGTCAATGAAGACAAAGAGTGACACTATCTTCTACAATAAAGGCAATCTTCTACAACGAAGAGTGAAATTATCTTGTACAATAAAGTATATTCATAAACTTACACATGATTCAACTGTCCAAATATGTATCTTCTACTAGGTCTGGGATCTAAAATGCACTTATGCCCTCAGTAGACCAGCCTCTCCCATCCAAGTATTAACAATGCCTGGCCTTGCTTAGCTTCCAAGATAAGAAAGATCAGGTGGGTTCAGGTGGTATGGTCAGATACTAGGCTAGCTTCTCAAGTGACCATCTGTGATATAATTTAAGCTATTATGAAAGATGAATTCATACCATATGTTATGGTTAAAAGATAGCACTAATAATCTATATATATTTAAAGTTCACTTATCTTTTAACCCAGCATACTGATACTGCAAGAGGTTATTCTTTCAAACTGTTTCCTGAAAGTAGGTGAAGCAGCCTGCTATCACATCACTAATGCAGTGCGATACAGGGAGTGTTTCATTCCTCCACAGGTGACCATAGAGATTCTGATGTTAACTTATGTTAGAGAATGCCATGCCACTGAGTCCTGGCTTTGTAAGTTCTGTTAAAGAAATGATCATACCCTGTCTTCGCAAAGCTGATCAAAGTTAAGACAGCCCTGAAATACTCATCTTGCAGATTTCTAAATGTCAAGTTGGAAGAATCGGAGATATGAACGTAATCGCTACACTGTTGTCTGGGGAAAGATCCTTAAACTTGCAAAAGAAACAAGAACAGAATCACATGAAAAGGCCTGGCCAGTGTCTTTAATGTCATCTCCCATCTGGAGTGGAAAGGAAGGTCAGCTGCTAAGCGTGTGGATGATAGCTCCACTGTTGCCCAGAGGAACAGGAGTGCTGGGGAGACTGACTGTTAATTATAAAGGAAAGGGGCAGTTCTTCCTGGAAGACACCCACTCGCCTCCCCTTACTGTCTTAAGTCCTATTAAGCGAGCACTCGGTTCTGTTATCACAATTAAAATGTGCCTTTCAGAGGAAGCTTAACAAGCCCCCAAGGGAAGGATTTCAGCCGTAAGTTTATTAGGGAAAGAGTCCTAATTATGGATGTGCATGAATTCTCTTTCACAGAACCACCTCAAGAACCACCAGCACACTCAAGACACTGGATCTTAAGATACAAACCTTACTACCAGGCAGGAGAACATCCATTCATTTCCTTTTACTAAACTGGATGAAAGATAACATAGTACATATAGCAAGAGATGATTCTCTGCCAAGATAAGCAAAGCACCGCAGTCAGGAGTCATCCAAGACATGCATCCAGCATCGTGTGTTGGACTAGATTGAGACACACCTACCAGGAAATGGAGACAGGGCTCGATGGTTAAGAGCAATTAGTGCTCTTGCAGGAGACCCAGGATCCGTTCCCAGCACCCAAGATGGTGGCTCACAACCACCTAGAACTGCAGTTCTAGGAGACCTGATGCATTTTTCTGACCTCAGTGGGTACCAGAGGCACATGTGGTGTATAGACATATATTCAGACCCATAGCATAAAATAAATCTAGAAAAGGAGAAGATATTTACCACAACGCCATCACTTTCCTTTCTTCAATGCCACTTTTGATGAGTCCTGTTAGTGACCAAGGCCAAGTCAGTGTCATAAAAGCAAATGACAAGACAAAAACATTACACATGTCTAAGGACACAATTTTCAACATGGAAAGAACAATTCACCAAGCATGAAACTGGTGCAAAAAGCTCTACCAGTATAAGAAAAGTAAGTAAACGGTGGATGTAGTAAATGCTTCCTGAGCCACACATAAAACACAGCACTGGGAGGGAGTAGAGAAAACAACAGGAAGATGGCTGAGGTCTAGCACTTGCCCATAAAGAATTAATGTGCCATCTCAGGATCTCAGGGGAAAGGTAAGCAACTTAACAGTAATACATCAGCGGGGGCACAAATGCAAATTGATAGTGAGCGAAATGAAAAGAAAGCAACTGATCTCTGAATTATCACTGGCAATCTAGCGATGCGTCAAATCAAAGGAGATAAATGTCCACTGCCACCACAACTGGCTAGGACTTCCTTGGACCAGATATGCTAGTGCCCTCTTCCCTCTCGTTTTACTCCTCATATACTCAGCAAAGTCACAACTGAGCTTTCTTAGGCCCAGCTCAATGGAATCCAAGGATAAATGGGCTCTTAATCACCTGGCTCCAGAGACTGTCACACCTGCAACATGACCACAGGGGAGAAGAAAAAGGTAATGCTGAGTGGAGCCGTTTACTGAACTTTGTGGTGGGACATTGAAAGTCCATAGGGAACAAACCTAATTAGATTAGGACTCAAGAACTAACCACCTGAAGTTAAGGTATCATTTAGCCCCTAATAAGTCACTTATTGTTTAAGTAATTTGAATTGAGTATTTATTACCCCAAGATAAGGGTCTCACTTCTCATATTGTAGTTAGCTCTTTAAGAGTAGAACCCTAGGCCCCCTGGTAGCACCCAGTGCAAGGTTAACAGTAGAACAACTAAGTGAAAGGAGGGATAATCAAGCATCAGATCTGGTCCTTGGGATCTGCCCTGGGCCAGTGGGTGAGGGGGTATTCACAGCAAGAAGCAGAGAGACAGTCAGTGTCGAGTGTCATTCACATGCTTGCACAGCCTGAGTCTACAATCACCTCCCTCTTGCAAGGCGTTGACTCATTCACACTGGAACAACTACCTTTAGTAATCTGGCATGAGGCTTGGTGACTGAAATGCAGTTTTTGCTTCTCTCACTGACATCCCATCACTACAGTATTGGGGAAAAGAAATCACTGCCAAAAATAAACCCAGAAATGTCTACTTATCGCTCTTAAAACATGGGTGGGATGCTGGCAGAACCTCTCGGGGCACAGCCGTACCAGGCTCGTATAGATCCAGATACAGCCAACTATCAGAGTGAGCCCGGGGACCCCAATGGAAGAGCTAGGGGAAGGACTAAAGGAATTGAATGGGACCAAAACCCCACAAGAAGAACAATATCAACCAGCAGGACCACTCAGAGCTTCCAGGGACTAAACCACCAACCAAACAGTATATATGGTGGGACCCGTGGCTCCAGCTACATATGTAGAAGAGGATGGCCTTATCTGGCAACGATGAGAGGGGAGGCCCTTGATCCTGCGGAGGCTTGAAGCCCCAGCGTAGGGAGATGCTTGAGCAGTGACAAAGGAGTGGGTGAGGAGCACCCTCATAGAAGTAAAGGGGAAGAGGGATGGGGTGAGAAGGGAAACGGAGAAGGGGAATATCATGTGAAATATGATTGAAAATTTTCCTGTGGCTTCAGGAACACATGGATTTTAGTGAGAAGCTCACAGACAGCCTCTGTCATTGTACTTCACAGTTTTTCCTTCCACTTAGAAGCTTCTCCTTGCTGTGCATGTGCATGCATGTGTGCCTAAGCTCACATGTGCCTAGTTATGCTTCTATATAGAAAAACTTGGATCACAACTGTATAATAAAGGCCTGAGACTCTGATACAAATACAGTTGAGACTCTGCCTCTAAAAGAAACAGAAAAACCTGGAATTAGAAGCCAGACTAAAGAGCTGCGCAAGAAACTCTGCTTGCAGCATGAGCATCCTTGAGGTCGTTATCAGGCCCACGTGGGCACCATGCTCACGTCCCTGATCAAGTGTTAGTAAGCCATAACAGTTCTCTTACAAAGGACAGCAAAGCGCTAAGTTCTGCCTTGAAGCTTTACGGGATTCCATTTCTACCCAAGATCTATAGAATCTGAGGCGCAGCACGTTTCAGCTTAGCTTAAATCCCTCGCATCTTAAGCTTGGCACTTCAGCAGTAGAAAGTAGTTTTCCTCAGAGTCAAAGAGAATATTCCTCTGCAGAGGTATTTTACATATTGAACAATGGGCAAAAATACCACAATTAAAATGCAGACACCCAGGCAACTGGCTAAACACTTCTAGATTCACCAGCTATTCATATAGACCTCCAAACATATCCCAACCTAAACTCATCCTTTGCAAAATGAGGAATCAACACAGGTCGTCAGCTCTTACTGCCTCTCAGATGTTAAACTACTGGTGCTGAATGGTCTGTTCTATGAATATAGTAGCCTACATGTTCCTTTGACATAAGATTTACTTTGCTCTTCTTCATAATGCCTTTTGTATCTACTATCATTTATTAACCATGCACTGAATAAATACTGCCATTTGGTTATTTTATTTTATTTGACAGATGAGTTTTTTAATAGAAAAACAAAACAACTCCCTGCTCCCCACAGCACCCCCCCCCCAAAAAAAAATCAAAAGCCATACAAGTGCAACAGTAGCAACACACATTTCTTCAATCCAGACAGCACTGAGTTTCAGCTCTTCCCGTTGGTACAACCACAGCGTGGTCTTGTTCCTAAGGCTCTAGCGTCAACTGCTCCTGGGGCTTCATGTTCTCTTGCTGCTTCTTCTTCACTTCAGATGCAAACACAGCTTCTGCTGAAGCTATGGAGTCAATGCAGTGGGTCTTAGTGGAAATCACAAAGTGTCTTCCTTTCCACCAGAAGGTGTGGGCATCCAGGGCCACAATGCGGGTTTGGTCTGGCTGGGCCACATCGGCGAAGTTGACATCTACCGTTGCAGTAAGCATGGGGTATTTGTGTGGGTGCAGAGCATCTTCAAGTACAGGAAAAATGTTAGTCCTCTTCTTGGCCAAGTTGATGAGGTCACGGCCAAAGTGGTGGGAGAACTCAACTGCGTAGACCAGACCATCCGGGCCAACAATAGCAGAGACATGGGAGATGGTGGTGCCTGAGGCTGCCCCAAGGTAGAGCACCTCTCCCCCGTCCCCCGCCCCTCTCTTGATGTGGATCTGGTCTACACCGCCCAGGATTGCTGCTGCCAACTTGGAGCAGAAGGGGTTCTAGGTTCGGTACTCAGTTTTGTCATCCCCTTCTGAAATAGAGACTCTCTTCTCTCCATACACAGATTCTCCAGGGACCAGATTCTTTGTGACAAGGGCATCCTCCTTTCCACAGCAGATAAGGGCACCTTCATGAGGATGCAGTTCCACCATCACATTCTTCCCTGACTGGTTTCCTCTCTTGCCTCCCAGGCCACTACCTCGACCCCAGTTGCCCCCAGATTGGAAGCCTACACTTCAGCTACCTCCACCTCCTCGTCCCCTGAAGCCGCCCACCCCCTCCACCTGGACCTCGACCTCCACTGCCAAAGCCTCCCCGGCCTCCTCCTCTACCATCTCTGTCACCACAGCTGCTCCCACAGGGAGTAGGTGTGTGTGACTGAAACCTGGCTTCATTACTGCGCTTTGGTCGTACAACTCAGGCAACCTGTGGCATCCCTGCCTCCACAAGTCTCAGGTTTTCGCACGTGGCTGATTATTTTATTATTAGTATTAGTCCTTTACATGTATCCATGAGAAAGCTGTCAGTCTTGAAGACAAACAACTTAGCTACATGAGTCACTGTGTAGACAACTTTTATAATTGTAGGTGTGGAGTAAATGCTGGCTGTGCTATTGACAACAGCAGCAGTCACTCTAAGAGCATAAACAGCCACAGCGTGGGAAGGAAGGGCTCTGTTACCTCATGCCTGTCGGTCTAATTAGAAACCGTAATCAGTACAAGACTGAAGGTCCATCCCCTCCTACCTCAAGCATACAATACTGAAAACACAGTGCAGGGTGCATTACAACTAACTCAATACAAGTGGAAGGCATGAATAAAACTGGCAAGATTATTAGGGTTCATCTCCTCAGCATCTGAAGACACCAAAGTGAAGTGACCCTCACAACATCCCAGCATCTTTCACTCCCTTGAACATCTCAGAAGAACAAAACTGCTTTTTGCACCTTAAACAGGGTTTCCAGAAACCCAGGTTATTGTCTTAATGCTCTCACATAAATCAAGAACGGACAGAATCTCAGAACAGGATACAATTCTTTGGTAGGTTTTCCCCAAACAAGACCCAACAAGCACAGGAAGTGTGGCTCACTTCAGCAAGCTCTCCCGAGGTGTCATCTCCAGGAATCCTGCCCAGGAGTCCTCCCTAGGGCCTCTGTAGACTTCCCTGAGCTGGTTCCAGCACCCACCATGTGAAGCCATAGAAAGGTGGAAAATTACTTCACATTAGAAACAAATCTAAGTCCCATATAAACAGATATTTCAGACACCTAACCCTACACATGGTAAGTAATCAGAATTTATTTAAAGAAGAAAAAAAAATGTAGTCTCAGTAAAAAATTCAGCTGTCCAAAATTGACCATGAACTTGATGAGATAAATTACTCTGGAGTGTTCCAGAATCATGGGATGTTATTATTCAACAAGCTGTTGTTTGTAGAGCTATCTCTTTGTTAGATTGTTGGCATATGAAGAGGAGTGTCTTTTGCCAACAATGATCCTATTTACTTACTCCTTTGTTGCCTCTCAAATATGGTTAAATAATTCTCCCAAAATAGTAATTAAAGACTACAGCTTTAAAATACATTACACAAAACACTTTGTACATGTCAAAAGTTTTCACATATGCAGAACACTTTAAACTTCCATTAGTCCTTAGAATAGTAAATTGTATCTGCTAATTCATAAAATGGCTTTTCATTGCCAAAAATGCTATCCTAACATCTTCCTTCTTACTTTTCTGTTTTCAAGGCTTTCATCAAATACTCTCTGATCAAAAGGTTTGCCTCCTTTATTAACCTCCCCAGCAAAAGTTCCCAGCATAGCCCACCAGGCAGCCCGTGCATCTTATGTACTAAATCCACAGATGGTCTATCAGGAGCTAATGAACTCAGTAGGAAAATTTAAAAACTAGCCCATGTGATAGCTAGCATCATTTCTAGGTAATTTGTGATGACTGATTTAATTTGTGGTAACTGACTTCAGAAGTAGCACATAGCTTAACAAGTATATACAAGACATGAAGATAAGACAAGTCAGCAAATGAAATTTTGAAATAAAAAAATTCTTTTTTTTTTTTCTAGACAGGGTTTCTCTGTGTAGCCCTGGCTGTCTTGGAACTCACTCTGTAGACTAGTCTGGCCTGGAACTCTGGAACTCACAGAGATTCTCCCACCTCTGCCTCCCAAGTGCTGGGATCAAAGGCATGCACCATTCCAGCTGGTTAAAGTAGAGAATCCTTATCACTACAATGCTACTATTCTAAAATTTAAACACGTGGCTTCAGGTTTCGTTTAACTTCAGAGGGACTTTCTCTCTAAATCTCATTTGTTTATGTTGTTGAATGCAATCTTACAGGAATGGCCTGATCACCGTACTCCTGAGCTCTCAGAATCTGAAATGACAGGTTTTTTGTTTTTTGTTTTTTTTTCAAAACACATTATTTGCCTGTAGGAATACTAAATAAAGTATTCAAAATTTAAAAATAAAAATAAAACAAAAGAACAGACTCTGAATCCATGTATGGAGGTACACATCTGTAATTCCAGCTCTGAGCAGACTGAGGCAGCCCATGCTGCAGCGAGAGACACTCTACCACAATACTGACTGACCCTCTCCAAAGAGGTGCAGGTTTCCCTCCACTGGTTCCTGGTACAGATCCCAAACATACTCTCTTCATTTCAAAAGAGATCTCACAAAAACGTATGTTTAGAATCAAGTTATATAATGCCACCAAGACGTGCATGGTCATGCTCTGCAGGACATTCGGCTAAACTCTGAGGAAGAATAATGCACAGGGGAGACCCCAGAACGTCTCCCCTTCCCATTCTCTGTTTCTAGAAAGAGTGGTGCTCTCCAGAGAGAAGTGCTATTCACCTTCTGAGAGAGTACCAGCCGCTGGGCAAGCTGTCCCACAGTCCTTCCAGTCCTGTGAAGGCAGGGCAGCAGGCCCTATGCATTTGAGGCCAGCATGGATGACAACGCTCAACTCTTGTGTCCAAATCAAGTCAAATGTACAAACCAGTCATCTTCAGTGTGCTTGGAAACTCTTGCAACTACCACTGCAAGTAATTCTAACAACACTTTATGATTTTTTTCATTTGCATTTACTCACCTGCTACAAGTTCCATGGAAGAACCCATGCCGGCTGTTTGCTAAGTTCCTAAAGGCATGGGACTGAGAACCGGCCCTTTCATGTTTCAGAAACACACTTGGGCACACATGCTTCAATCCAGTGGGAATCGCTACCAAAGCAGATTCCACACCTTAAGGAATCTCAACCAAGGCGAGAAGGAAAGTTGTTAATTACGGCTCACTTTATGATGGATTCTGCCACTTAAAAACAGACTTCTGAACTATCCCAAAGCCTTCTCACAAGAACAACAACAAAAACAAAACAAAAATAAAAAAACACACCTCCCCCCAAAAAAAAACCAAAACAAAACAAATACTGGCCTTCAATGTTTCCATAAAACTCCAGGAAACTTATCATTAAAATTAGTCCCAAATATATTCTCTTTTCTCAAGAGAAAAGCAAGTTCTAAATCTTAATTCAAATTGCTTAGGACTACTACATACTTAATCAAAAAAAAAAATGCTTCACATATATTTATAACCTTTTGGGAGGATGGAAGGGGTCTATGGAGAAAGGGTCTCTCTCTGTGTAGCCTTGTCTAACCTGGCACTCACTACATAGCCTCAAAGTGCCTATGTCTACACTGTGCTGGGTTAAGGATTAAAGGCATGCACCACCACGGCCTGCCACTTTTTTTCTTTTTAAATAAAGGGTTTAACTACCTTTAGTATGGCCTGCACTTCATGGGAACAAAAAACAAAATAAAATAAAAACAACAACAACAACAAAAACTACACACACAAAATTCCTTTCCTTTTAGAACTTTCTCAGCAGGATGCCAAACTATAGAAAGGTGGGCCACTTTAGTTGGTGACACCAGGAATTTAGGAATTCCTGGCATTCCTCAGCTAAAGTTATGACTCTATAAAAGACACCAGTCATTGCATACCGCATGTTCTCAAATGTAGTTTGTTCAACAAATGTAGTCTGAATCTGAGCAGCTGTGTGCATGTATACATTTCCTGTTTAGCTAAGGTGGAAAACTACTAAGGACGTTGCATAAGACTGCGCCTCTCCTGGACATGAACGGCCTCACAGAGCCCCGCCAGCTCCTGGACATGAACGGTCTCACGGAGCCCCACCAGCTGTTCTGGAAGTATGGTGTCTGTGCCGGATGGAAACTGCCCCATGACCCTGGAAAACAGAAACTAATGTCCACTAGCCAAGATGAGCTACTGTTAATTCGAAGGGTAGTGAAACAACAGGCTACTGAATTCAATGAAGCAGAGTAAAACGGAGATTCCCCAAGCTCCAGGAACTGCAAAACCTAGGAGAGTTTAGTATTCACATTTTAGAGACATGGGGTGCTGGGGATATGAGAGCTAAAATCACTATTTGGGAGGGCGAAGGGAGGAGGGGCTTTTAGAATCTCAGGATGTTTTCTTACAGGGTTTTGTTCAATTAACTGCAAAACTTAAAAATAAAGTAGTTATAAGCTCCACAGTTGAACAGCCAGTTGGATCCTGGGTTCAGAAGTGGGAAATCCATTACTCCATATCCAATGGCCGATGCAGGCTTTCCCTCAGAGGGCTGAAATCTTAAGACAGGAACACAAATGAGTTTCTACTACAGTTTGATTTCCTGCCGTGATTAGGAAAAGTGATTATTGGGAACTGTTTTCTATCATCCCAGGAAGCTTCTGCATATGCACCTCCTCTGGGATTTGTTCTCCTCCTTTGAGTGGCATACTACTGAAGAAAAAGAATGTCTCGTTTTATTCAGTGGACCCTGTAGAAGGTTCGAGTGGAGCAAAGTGAGCAGCGGGTTAAAGCTTCCCAGCTGTAATTTATCATAAACTTTGGGATAACGGCGATCCTATTTTATAAGGAGGGAAAAAAAAGTACTTCAAAAACATATAACTTCAAATTCCCTAAGGGAGAAAAAAATATAAGGCAAGTGTGGTCACACACTGCTCAGGCAGGGGGACTGTAAGTATAAAAATAGCCTAGACTACAGACTATTTTGTTCAAAAAAGAACAAAAAAAAAAAACAAACAGAAAAGGACAAAAACAAAACAAATTATCCTGATACACTTGAAAACTGAATTATAAAAAAGATAAAAAAAAAAAAAAAAGGCTTTGTTTTGCTTTGTTTTGTTTGGTGGAAGTAGATGATAGCCATTATCTCATCCTGTACAAAACTAAGGCCTGTTTAACAACAAAACTAGATGTAAAGACTCGGGGATTTTCTCGGGTTCTTCTGGACCCCCAGTGTGTCAGACAGGAGGCTGAGGGGGCGGACGATGAAGGGGAAGCTTCAGGGGCCTGCACACCTGCATCTATGGAAGGCTTTCTCCACTTGCCTCCCTCAGGCTGCTGCTTCCATCAGCTCCAGAAGGAAAGAGAACTTTAGTTTCTTGCCAAGAGTGAACACCTGAAAACACTATATATTCCTAAGGAAGATGTGCCACACTTGGACAAATGGGCTTACTATTTTTTAAAGGAAATGTTCCTTCTAAGTAACCGTTCATAAAGACCTATTTTAATAGCTTTGAATAATATGCATTCCCTGATTATTCTACTTAGGAGCATACTATACTCTTCATTAATAATAATCATAAAAAATGCTATAAATTTAGCATGGACAACTGTTATATTTCCCATATGGTTCTAATTAAGATTGCACCGGGCATGGTGGTGCACGCCTTTAATCCCAGTGCTTGGGAGGCAGAGGCAGGCAGATTTCTGAGTTTGAGGCCAGCCTGGTCTACAGAGTGAGGTCCAGGACAGCCAGGGCTACACAGAGAAACCCTGTCTCAAAAAACCAAAAAAAAAAAAAGATTGATTTAAACCAAACAGTGCTTTTCTCTCTTTCTTTCTTTCTTCCTTCCTTCCTTTTCTTTTCTTTTCCTTCTTCCTTCCTTTCTTTCTTTTTTTAAATTCTGCAACTAAATGAACAAACGAGAAAAAGAAGAAAATCTGAAACTGCCATTCTTCCTGTGACTGAGATACATGGCAGAGACTGCCCACAATGAAGAGCATAGTCAAAATGACTCAGTATATGGCAGTTTGATTTTGTTGCAGTGTGAGCTTCAGGCCAGACTGTCAAGGCTGACATTGCTGATTTGCCATTTATTAAATGTACATGACCTTGGGAAACTGAAAGCTTTCATGAGTTCCTCGCCCACACTACAAAAGATACAGAGGTATAATGTGATTGTTGTAGTAATGGGGTTTGAAATCGCCTGGTCGAGCATCATCAGTAAAGTCCACTTCTATGCTCTTCTACTTGAAGCCCCTCTTGTTTCCTTTCTCTCTTTTCCACTTAAGAAGTAAAATGTTACAATGTTCTCATTGTTTAGCTTTATCAGCGAATGCTGTTTAAATCGCAACACTTCATTTCCTTCACTGTAAAATCATTTTCTTCACTGTAAAATCATTGTCTTTATTTTTATAGGAAGAAGTGGATGATCTTGGGGATGGAAGGCTGGGTTGTCAGGCAAGCATTTTATTCGAAGATTAGAGCTTCTATGTGAAGCAGCAAGGCATGGTCACTGGCTAGGCGTTCTTCCCTGTTAGAGATCTCCTGGGACACCAAAGAACAGTGAGCGCATCCAAGGAAGTAACTTCTGACCCTGAGAACAGAAGCAGCTTCCGGAATAGCAACTACTCCATAGACTGGCTGTGTTTCCCAGGCCATGGATCTTAGCAGGCAGTTGTATAGGGCAGACTGGTAGCAGGGGACTGAGCTCTCCCAACATGAATCAAACCCATCAAGGACTGATTCCAAGCTAGTTATCCAGTTGTTCAAATTCAACACATTTTCTTTCTGCTCCTGCATCCACTCTGACATTTTCCTCTGTCCCGATGTTTGTGGTCATACACCACTATAGATCTCCCTGGACTTTTAGATCGCAGTGGACTTTTCCATAACAACAGTACAGTTCTATATTGCCTCCAACTCAGCATATCCAGAAAGCACATTTTTGGCCAATCTCTGTGGGAATGAATGTTCACAGGAAGAGTCTTCACTTTATCTGAATCTGCTGCAAGCCTACCACTAGCCTTTCCAACTCGTCAATAAGCTAAGAAGACTAGCAGACACCATCTGAGGACTGGGACAGGAGTTTGTTCTGCTTTGCTTTAACCAATCTACTCAATGTTTCCATCAATTTATCTGAAAAGTACTTTGATCTATGAGCATCTTGAAGAGAGTAATAAAGAAGATGATCTCCAAGCCTCGGGAGAACTTCAAACTCTCCAAGGTACTGACAAAGTTTGCTAAGAAGTGCCAGACATAGAAGGCAACCACCAGAGAGTAGTGTGACAAAATGTTAGGTTACCAGAACACAGATTTGAGGCTGTTTATTATAACTAGGGCTACATCTCTCCTGACACATTCACCTTCTGGCTCTTTCCTTCCATCTTTTCCACAGCCCTACAGTAACAATGACGTCTGCACTGTGATGAGGTAGAAAATGCCTTAGTACAGATTATGGAGAGTTGAGTCCTGGTAATAACCTACCAATGTAAATGGATTGGCTTGGTTTGGGGTGTAGTCACAAATCTCTCTCGGCCCTAGTGTCTATTCATGAGACGTAACAGAGATGTTTCTAGCTTTAAGGATAATGTTGTAAATTTCCCTTGCACACTATTTCTGATGAGCCAAACATAGGAATGGATACCATAAACTAAGAGCCTACTCTACGATGAGGCATTATGCTCATCAATCTTTTGTTTTCTCAAGACAGATTAATTTTTCTCCTCAATCTTTTGTTGTCTCACTCTGTAGCTCTGGCTGTCCTAGATGGAACTCACTATGTAGGCCCAAACTGGCCTTGAACTCACAGAGGTCTGCCTGCCTCTGCCTTCCAAGTGCTAGAATTACAGGTGTCTGACACTATGCCAATCTTCATCTTAACTAAGACTTTCTAAGAGATCTTAAGAAAGCTCCATTGTATTGACCTCATCACCTTCTGTTCTATGAAGACCAAGAAGCAAGTCTAGGTGGCCTTACCTCTTACCTCTCAATTTTTCAGGTAATAAAATGCTTAGTGAAGATGCCCATGAAAACACAGAAGAATAAAGAGCTCCAAGAAGAATTATGACCAGGCATGGTGAAGCATTTTTCTTCAGGAAAACCCTAAGGACGAAGCTGTTATTTGAGCCATTTGGGGAGAAAGGGAAAACTATTACATGAGGAAAACAGAACAGCCGAAGGCAAAGGCAGGGAGGTGCAATTTTCATCAACAACTTGTTCTCCTTCAAGGAAACTGAAGCAATCCTCAAAGAGCTAAAGCCCCAGATTCCAGGTCCCAGGACTGTTGACTACCTCAGGGCAGGAGGACAGGGTGCTAGCAGGTTACTAGCCCTTTGGAGTGGGAGAGATGCCACAGTGGTTAGGAACACATACTGATCACCCAGGGGACCTGAGTTGGGTACTCAGTGTCTATATCAGTCAGCTCGCAACAGCCCATGACTCTAACTCAAGAGAGATCCAACATCTCCAGCCTATGCAAGCACCTGAACTCGTGTACACATATCCCTACAGAAATAAATACAAATGAACCAAATTAAACATAATTTTAAAAAATCTCTTTGATATATTAAGCCCTGAGTTGTTTAAAGAAGTGATTCGTGTCTTACTGTGTGGGGGAAAAAAAAGAAAAGTATAGTTTCTCACAACCCTAACAAGCTATGGCTCTACTAAAAATACCACAGTGAATCCCATAAACTACAAATGCAAGAAAATTTGAGAAAAGAAAGATCCAACATGATCTAGACCTCTTTGGGATTCCATTTTTCTTATGTTTGTGGGTCTGTGCTTTGTTTGATTGATTCTTTTAAAGGGAGGAGATAATGAGACGTGGAGGGAACAAAAAGATGTTAGAGGACAGAGAAGAATAAAAGCAAACCAAAGGTGGACATTTAAAACTCTTAAGACAGAGTAAAAAGAGCTTTAATGAGAGCAGGTCTTGCTGAACTGCCTGGTGGCAGCAAGGCTTTACTAAAACATCAAGACACTATATTCTGTAACAGACACCTTGAGTGCTAAGTACTACACCACCACCACCACCACCACCACCCCCTCCTCCATCTTTCTTAGCTACCTCAACCTGAAGAGGTGTACACTTCTGTCTTGTGCTTTGTTACTCACTAATCCTTCCAGACTTAGTAATGAATGTTGAATAGTATCTAAAAGATGGCATGTGAAAATTCTTCTACCAATTTTTCTGATGATAGGTTTTGGCATCCTAATCACTTTTTGAGGATTATCATCACACCCTATACATGATTTCAGATGATCAGACTTAGAATCATATTATCAAACTCAACATACAAGTTCCTTTTTTTTTTTCTTCCTCTTTTCTTTTCAAACTCCTTTCAAGTATAAGGAGTGCTGGCGGGGGTGCTTTGTCAGTCAGAGGAGTATTTTGAGCTCAGTTAAATTACAGAGTGGTGGGCTTGCTTGGCATCAGTTACTGGCAAGCCTGATAAGACTTTGCACATGACAACAGATGTCTCCAGCATGTCTTCCTACTTACTTTCCCTTCACAGAGTATCAAGTGAGAGCCACCAGGAGATTCAGCTAAAATTGGCCTGTTCCTGGAGGTTCTGATGATCTGTCGCTCACCTTCTGAAGCAGCATGACCACAGAAGGCAAAATCAAGTAGCAAACTATCCCAGTTAACTGAGCTCAAGATAATAATAGATCATTTAATGGTATAACATAAAATGATCAAAGACACATTTGAAAACATGTGCACAAACATCCTATTATGCACATCAAAAACAGACAGACAAGTAGACACAAAATCGCTTACATGTGCTCCTCCAAGTGACTCTTCATTAACAACAAGACTCAGGAGATTTAGAGGAAATGGAGATGAAGTTCTTAGTGAACAGCCATCCAATAGCATCATTTGGATCATAGTCAGAATCTTTCTTTTTTCCCTAATCTTGACATTGGCATCGACACTTTCAACATCCAAGTCCACTGACCTTGCTCTCTCTTCTTTTACTGGCTCCCAGCCAACAACCCTGTCTTCCATGTCCCAGATCCCTACAACTTACATAGCCTCAGTCTCAACCGTGAGACCCTCAGCTTCGGTTTCCGTATGCAAAGCCCTCTCTCACTGTGACTGACAATTTCTGCCTCACAGGAAGCTTAATCTCATGTCCACTCTTTTTCTTTTTCCGACCCCCTCTGGGTTTTTTTTTTTTTTTTTTTTACACAGGGTTTCTCTGTGTAGCCCTGGCTGTCCTGGAACTCACTCTGTAGACCAGGCTGGCCTCGAACTCAGAAATCCACCTGCCTCAGCCTCCCAAGTGCTGGGATTAAAGGCGTGCACCGCCACCACCACCCCCCGGCTCATGTCCACTCTTACCAGCTTACTCTCCAAAAGCCATCTCTTTGACAGTACATTTCCCATAATGCTAGTACCAAATGTCCTAAACTTACTCTGCTCACTTTCTGCCTAACTCTAGCATCAGATGCTGTCTACTATAGCTCTATGTCTATAGCTGAGCACCTGGGTACTAGAGAAAGATACACAGTATGATAGTTACTCAACATGCATGAAGAGCGGCTACAAATAAGCTCTCCCAGTGTTGGAAAACCCCACTGCTGTCAAACCTCTATCCCTTTGACAGATAAACTGACCAGCTCCTAGGAGAGCCACCTAGAAAGAAAACCATCTTTCCAAGCTACCCGTTGTTAATAGGCTAAGGGACATGTAGTACTGTTTCAGGGGTAGGGGTGGGGTTTCCGAGGGGCAGGCCCCTAGATGACCAGGCCCCACACAGGAGATAATTAGTCTATGGAGTTCAGGGGAACCTTACAGCCTAGACTAACAGTCAGAATGCTTCTTTATTTATGCAGAACTCAGTAGGCAGGGATAGTGAATTCACATTGTTCTAAAACATAGATCACATCACCTTTATCCCTGGACATGTATTCTAACTTCCTCTTGGTCATGAGTTTAGTCATCATTGATAATGACAGAACAGAGTCATCTTTCACAATCACTTTCCCTCATCAACCCCAGAACCCAAATTTAAGAAGCTTGTGGTTTCAGGAGCATTAGAGAGAAAGAAAAACCTCCAAGCCAGCCTAAGCAGACAGTCATATCCCATGCAGTACATTATCAACTATGAATGCTCAGAGTATATAGTAAGAGGAGGCTTTTAATCTGATCTGCTGCCAACTTCTCTAGCCCACTGCATCTTGTTTACCTTTTTAAGTTTACCAGGGTAAACTTTTGTTCTGATTATCTTGTTCCTGAGCAAGTACAGGGGCAGATGTTCCAAGAACATCTTAAGCGTCATAACCTCATAAGGAAATCTCTAGAGTCTTTGAGTCACAACCTCCAGGGCATAAGGAAGACCTTTAAGTAGGCCAGATAAAAGTGAGAGGAGTAGAAGGTGCAGGACTTTCCTAGGGAAGCCTAGAATCAGTAATCCTGGGAGAAGGCATACATGATTCATGAGAAAATGTCCGTCAATCCAATATCGAAAGTTGTACAAATATTAAAAGCCCTCCAAACATACAACACATGGAGATGATAACAAAAAAAGGGAAGACCACACAACCGTGATTGTATCACTCAGCTCAGCCTTTCTGCATCTTCATCCAGCAGCTTTATGACTTTCGCTGTTCCCATTAGATGTGAGTGAGCCACTAGACACATCCTTCTGTCACATTCTGCTCCATTTTCTCATCAAAGGCCCAAAACAACGCCAGGTGGGTTTGAGCATCCACTTCATATTACCATCAATCATCTCCTTGTTCTTCTTATTATTTAAGTTGTCAACCATAACCCCTCCAGTCAGGATTTTAAAAATACTGTGGTGGCTACTCTCAGATGTCAACTTGACTGTGTCTGGAATCAACTAAACTCCAAGCAGCTGCACACACCTTTCTAGATTTGATCGTTTGAGGTAAGAAGGCCCACCCAAAACCTGAACCACACTTTCGGGGGTGGCCTAGGACATGGAAGAAGGAAGCTGTTGCTTTTTGTCTGGGTACTCTCACTCTCCACAGCAATTTTATCTCTCGTGCTGCTGAGGCATTTCTTCCCTGGTATTAGAAACTGCTTTTCTGGGACTCCAACATAGACTAAAGATCAGCAGCTCTCTAGGAATCCTCTGAGACTCCATCACCAGAATGAGACTACTGAGACATCTAGTCTTGTAGACTTAACAACAACCTGCTGCTTGGCCTTTCTACTGAGGGAAAGCCATTGTTGG
>JADRCD010222263.1:0-28634 GCA_019843815.1 Montemys delectorum | reverse complement strand
CTCTGCCTCTGCCTCTGCCTCTGCCTCTGCCTCTGCCTCTGCCTCTGAAGTGCTGGGATTAAAGGTGTGCATCATCACCACTGACTGGCTGGTGGCTTCTTTCTTACTCTTTGGCTTTTGGATTTTTTCTTTCCTCTAAAGTTTCTCCTCTAAAGCCTGATATTTAATAGCCATATCTACTTTCTTTTATTAATGTTCACATACTATGTCTTTTACAATGCATTTCTTGTAGACAGCAGTCTGGTTACTTTTTGATAATTTATTGAGTGTATTAGAAGATGGCAGCTGCTTGGATGATAGCTATAACACAATCAAACAGCCAGTTCTGTTTTTAACCTACTTTGCCACTCTGTTAAGCGATTGGTGAATTGGACCAAACGTTGGTCCATAATGCTTAAGTCCGACATTCTAAACTTTGGTTCTATTTCTCCCTTTGCCTGTTTTCCCAGGGGTGGCTTTGGGCTTCCCTTCTTAGAAACCTAGTTCAGTCTCCACATACTACTTCTATTTTAGGTATTGTCATACTCATTGGGCAACATATGTGTCATGGTGTGTCTTGTAGATCAGATGAAGGCTTGCTGGACTCAGTTATTCTTCTACCACAGGGGTGCCAGGGTCTCTCACTCAGCTCCCCAGGCCTGGTGGTCAGCACACCCACTGTCTCAATAGCCCCTCTCTGGCATTTTGAGGGTATGTCTGTACAGATTCTTGGGAAATTTCTAGGATTATTATATAAACACGAACAGTCTAGTGATATGATGTTATCAGTTTATAGGTCAGTGCCCACATTCTCTCTCTCTCTCTCTCTGTCTCTCTGTCTCTCGCTCACTCTCTTTCTTTTTCCGTCTCTCCCTCTTTCTCTCTCTCATCCATAATTATCTTAGCCACTTCCCTCTCTATTTAAAGGCATGCCAGGTTACCCACGAATATTTACTTTCCACACCAAACATAATTTAGAAAGTTCTGTAGAGCGAGACCCTTGCTTCCTGATCTACGTCGTTTTCTCTGCCTGTGTCCTCCCTGGAGCTTCAAGCCTCCTTTGAGGCTTCCCCGACCTACCCCCCTTTCCCATTTAGGAAACTTTAAAAGCCAGTCTTGGGTGTGGCTGCTGGTGACAGAGTCTTTGAGGGCTTTTTAAATCTGGGATGGTTTTGATATTTCCCCTTTACCCAGACCTATGTCTTCACTGAGGTCTCAGGCAACCTTTCAGCTCTTGAGGAAGACTGTGTCCTTTCTCTCTGACCTCCAGCCGCTTCAGATAACAAGTAGGTTGTCACTCGGTTTATTTTCCCACACAGGTGGGAAAGCCTGTGTTCTTTGGCAGCTGCCTGGTTTTCATTTGGGTTGACTTGCTTTAGAATTTTAATCGTGGAGCTGTTGCAGAAGATCTCTGCATAAAGCCTGTGGGGCTTTACATTCATTATTGTTCTTATCACTGGGTCCATTATCAGATTTAAAAAAAAAAAAAAAAGCAACTAACAAGAGGAAAGATCTATTTGGGCAGACAGTTTGAGAGACAGACCTCAGTGATGGCAGCAGAGGAATGATGGCGGGGGCACTGCTGTAGTGGTGGAAGCTTGTGGCTACTCGGGAAGCTGAAGATGAGGTTAATCCAGTGTATGCCACAAGGCATCCCCAAAGAGATGTACTTCCAACCCGGCCTCATCTCCCAAAAGTTGCCCCACTTCCTAAGACAGCACACCAACTGGAGACCAAGTATTTAAACACGTGAGCCTGTGGGAGACATTCTACATCCAAAGCAAAGTGAGGTCATTCAGCTGATGCCGCCTCCTCGTTCACCTCTTCTTCAGGTTTATTTTATTCTGTGAATTAAGTGTGTCTGTGTGTGAGTATGCGCACATCTGGACAGGGACCCGCAGACTCCAGAAGAAGGTATTAGGTTCTCCTGGAGCTGGAGTTACAGGCACTTGTGAGCCACCTGATGTGAAGACGAGGAACTGAACTCAGGACCTCTGGAAGAGCAGGAAGTATTCTTAACTACTGAGCCATCTTTGCAGCCCCTCCACCTTAGTTTTTGAGATGAGGCCACTCAACGAACCTGGAACTCACTGACTTGGCAAGACTTGCTGGCCAGCAAGTCCAGGGATCCTTCTGTTTCTGCCTCCCCAGTACCACAGCTGGAGTTTTATATCGGTCTTAATGCTTGTACTGCAAGCTCAAGCTCATGTGGGCCCGCTCCTCAGCTCTTCTCATTGTTTCTTCCTGTAGTTTTGAAGTCCTGCCCCCTCTTCATCCCTCTGTATGTGAAGCTCTGACAATGGCTTTTCAGCCATTTTCTCCCACTGTTCAGTTTAGGTAATTTCTACTGTTTCTATCCTTGTCTCACTGGTCCTCTCTGACCCCTCCAAACCACTCCATTCCATCCTGCATGTGGGCCCACTCATTCCATCCCATCTTTGTATAGCCTCACCCCAAAAATTCTGCATGTGGGCCCATCCACAGAACTTTCTCTATCGGTTATTGTACCTTTCATTTCAAAAACTTCCATTTGGCTCTTTGTGTCTCCCGATTCTTTACTGAGACTATTTTTTTTCATGTGTTTCCAACACTGAGATACCTTTTTATGACGGTTTCCTTGTGTCTGGGGACTGACATCTGTTTTTAAAACTGACAGATAAAAGTTGTGTGTACAACGATATGAGGACATGTATGTTCTGCTAAATGATGAAGTGAAATAACGTACGTGTCACTGACAAACGTCTCTTCTGTGGCAAGGACACAGGCTCTACTCTTAGCAATTTCCAAGTATACACTACATTGTTATTAGCTATAATTACTGTATTGTACCACAGTGCTCTTGAACTCCTCCATTCTAACTGAAATTTTGATTATTTGACCAACATCTTCTCTAATTCTCCTATTATCTCTATATCTGTGGTCTCTCTCCCCGCTTGGGTCAAGATCTTCTTGGTTCTTGGATTGAATGATTTTTATACTGACACTTGGGCACTTTGCTGCTGTATTCTAAAGTCTTGGGTCTTATTTAAAACTTCCATTTCAAATAGCTCTTTCTGATAATATGTATGGCAGAGAAATGGGAAGGAAATGCTTTGTTTCTGCAAAGCAAAGATCAGAGTTCAGCTTCCCTTGCTGGCCTCCATTGCCATCTAGGGGAAGATACTCGGTTAGACTGCAAAAGGTGTGGGAGAGAATCCCCCTGTGTGGGCGAGAAGCCACTGTGGCCTCTGGTAGTTGCTGGGAAAGCCGTTCATTACCTAGGCTTGAAATACCCTATCTTGTAGGCCAATGGTGGCACAGACCTATAAATTCCAGTACTCAACAGACAGAGGCAAGTGGATCTCTGAGTTGGAGGCCAGCCTGATCTAGAGTGAGTTCCAAGACCATCTCAAAAAAAGAAAGGAAGGGAGGGAGGAAAGGAAGGAGGGAGGAGTACAAGCAGGCAAGCAAGCAAGCAAGCAAGCAAGAGAGATGTCCCGAGCCACTAGTCTCCTTTGTGCGTGTGCACGTGCACACGTGCATGTGTGTATTTGTGCTCATGAATGATGTAAGAATGCATGTGGGGTTCACAGGACTACTTCAGATATTGGTTCTTACTCTTTACATTATCTCTAGACAGGGTTTCTTCACTGTGTACACTAGCTTAGCTGCCTCTAAAGATTCCTGGTATCTTCTGGCCCCCACCTCTTGTCTCTCTGTCTAGCTTTAGGTGGGCTCTGGGGATTTGAACTTAGGTTCAAATCACTTAGACAGTGAGTGTTTTACCCACTGAGCCATCTCCCCAGCCAAAGCTTGATGGGCCTGGGCTCCATATTCTGTCTTTTCTGCCGTGTTCTAGTATAGGTGTTGCTAGAAGTTAGTGGTTTGTACGAGACCGGGCAGGACCACGGGCTTCCTGCAGAGTTGGCTGCAGGAAAGTGGTTGTTATGGCAGAGCTTCTGTCTCCGTAGGCCGTGCCTGTCCAGCTCCTTGGCCTTCTTCGGTCTGTAATTCCTGGAGTGTCTGGCAGGCTAGCTTCTTTACATCCATGTCTGGGATCCAGAGGGTGAAACCAAAATCCAGAGAACAGGACAGTGTTCTTCTGTCTTGAGCATCTTGACCAAGCTGCAGTTTTCCCATCCTTTCTAAGATGTCTAATGTGTGTGTTACAGGTGATGTGCAAGCTTGAAAGGAGCAGATAAAAGAACGTTTATCTTTCATTCCTGCAAATAGTTTTTCCCTCTCTGTTTTTGTTTACCTTTTAACCAAAGCACTGACACACTAGAATATCATTACCAGTTTTTAGGCCAACTCACCGACACCTCTAAGTTCTAGAAGTCTCTTGCTAAGAGAATGTCTCCAGGAAATATTTTGAGTCAGTCTCTCCAGAGGCAAAATGAGGTCTAAATAGTTTGAGGACTCTTTCTGAGTATGTCCGTAATCACAGTAAAATTAACCCCATAAAATGGTATCACATCTGGATAGCTCAGAGGGAGGAGATAGCTTTCCACTTACAATGGTTGCCTGGAAAACTCCAGCCTGACCAGCTGCTGGGGCTTCTGTCACCCATGCCAAACCTCTAATCAGTGGCTGACGATGTGTCCTAAATTAATTATCTGCAACCCCACTTCATCTTCTAGGTTCAACTTTGTAGAGATATACGCTAAATGCCTATTGAGTTTCTCTTATCAAAGTTGAATCAGAAACAAACCTCTGGATATTGTCAGTCAGGAAGGGTTTCCTTAGAGCCAGAGCTTCTCAGAGCTTTCCTGTGCAGCTTCAAAGCGAGTACATAACCACCTGGCTGCTTTTGTCTCAAGTCCTGACAGAGACAGACTTTTCCTCAGAATCCTCAGGAAGAGTGCTAGTGACCCATGTCTCCTCATTAAGCAGCAACTACATAACCCCTCCAATGGAAAACATCTTGATCAATGGCTCTCTTCATCAGAGGTGGGAGGCAGCTGTTTCTCCAGCTCTGAACTCTGTTCCGGCGTGGGGGTTGGGGCAGGGGACTGGAAACCCAAGGAGGACTTTCCCATTGGTTCCTAGTTTGTCCTAAGGTTCATCCTCATGTTGAACAAACATGAGCAAAACACTGCCTGTTGCAATCAGACAAAATATGGTCCTTCATTGCACTATTACCTCAGCCCTTTGGGGATTTGGAGGAGGGGTGGGGTGGGGGTGGGGGTTCATGGAGACAGATGGCCAATGCAATTATCACTAGAAAAACAGGTTTGTCCTTCAAAAAATGACAACGGCAGTGGGCTCTCAATGGCAGGTGAAATTTGAAAAAGGATTAGGGGAGGATTACTAACAGAAAAGGAACAGGTGCGTCCAGCGGGCCAGGGCGATGGGGGAGGGGCCTCAGTTTTTGAATGACACTTTCAAATAGCCCTTTCAAATCTCAGTTCCATTTGTATCCAGAGCATTTGACAATGGTCAATATTGGTGGGCCGTGGGTCATAGATAGTTAAATAAATTAGGGCAAATGGCGGGATGAGTATGGAAGTGTATCCTTCATTCTCTGAAGAGGAAACGTAACCTGAAGATGGCGTGTGGTGCACTCTTAGAAAAGCAGATGTTCATATATACCTGAAGAGAAGGCAGGAAGCCCACAACTCTCAAAGAGCTCCACCCTGTGTGAGCCCTGCAGTTCCAGCTCAGAAGCCTAGGAATGGGTAGAAAATGCAGCTTAATTCTCCAGGGGTGGCTGTGGAGTCAAGGCCAGAATTTCCACAGGTGAGTTGATCGCAGACTTGTGAATGGAGCTGCTCATCTGGCCTGACCCTGAGAGGTGCAATGGCCGAGTTAAGGCATAGCCAGTTACCAACAAGTTCACACCTCACACAGTTGGGCCTTTTGCTTTATTCTTCGAGGAGCTCTGTTTTAACAGATGTGGCCCCATCATTTTGTTTTCTCCTCAAAACCCTAAAGGCAAGCCCTAAACTCACGTCTTGTGTTCAGCAGAGGGACTTTCTATGAGGCTCTATGCTGTGGCCACACCATAGGGAACAACAGCCTCCGCCTCCTTTTGCCTCCTTTGTAAGGGGCTTCCAGGAAAGTTGGGCAAAGAAATAATAACAAGCACTTACTGAATGCCTCATCTGTGGAGAACCCTGTGCTAAACATCTCATAGATGTAATCACATTTGATGTATCAGGAAATGTTTAGGGGTCTGGAGATGCTTCCGTGGATAAAGAACTCCCCGTCCAAGCACAAGGACCTGACTTCAGATACTCGGAACTCATGGAAAGCCAGGTGAAGGGGCACTCATCTGTAATCCTAGCACTTCTAGGAAGAAGAAAAGTAGGGACAGACAGGGTCCCAAGAAGCTTTAGGGGCTGCTAACTTGGCATATAGGGCAGCAACAAAAGTCCCTCTCTCAGTCAACGTGAGAGGCAAAGACTGACAGCTAAGGTTGTCCTCTTACCCGCAAGTGCATAACACACACACACACACACACACACACACACACACACAGTAAATATACACAGATTGTTTTTTAAGAAAAAGAAATGTAGTGCCAGGCAGTGGTGGCGCACACCTTTAATCCCAGTACTTGGGAGGCAGAGGCAGGCAGATTTCTGAGTTCGAGGCCAGCCTGGTCTACAGAGTGAGTTCCAGGACAGCCAGGGCTACACAGAGAAACCCTGTCTTGGAAAGAAAGAAAGAAAGAAAGAAAGAGAGAGAGAGAGAGAGAGAGAGAGAGAGAGAGAGAGAGAGAGAGAAAGAAGAAAAAATGTATCTTCCTTCAATGTCCTTTTCTCCATCTCTAGGGAGGTGACGTTTATAACTCATGGAGTGATTTTAAGAGTGAAACATATTGTGGATGGGGAATAAGGCCTGGGATAGTTTAAGCATTACATGAATCTCAGCTTTTACAAGCATAGATATCTCCTTCTCGAGCCCCAGGCTTCATGTATGTTGACAACAATACTGCCAGCAGCCTGAATTACAGCATCTTTAAAACAATGGATTCAGAGTGGTGGTGTAGGCCTATGATCCCAGTACCGAGAAGAGAGAAGGATTAAGAATTTGATGCCAGTCTGGGCTACATAGTGAAAACCTATTTCAAAAACAAAACAATGTAAGACCACACTGCATTTACTGTGCACTCAAAGGTGTTCATACACAAAGGATGCAAGGTAAAAACTCCAGTACACAAAGACATTTTTTTTGTCCATCAGTTCAATGTTATTTTAGTGTAAGATGGATTGTTTAAACATCTTAGTTCTTGCAGGATGGTGAAGAGAGACCTGGAAATGGAGAAGACTGTCAATCCTAGCCTCTCTCTATCTTTGGAACTTTCTGCCCAGTTAGTCTGTAATAATGATGTAAAAATGCCACAAGTCTAGAGCAGATTCCTGCCTCTGTGTGCCAGAATAATGTATGTTATTGTCATGTGCCTGCCTGTCTGGGAAGGGTGTCTTTAGAGTGTAGTTACACGGAAATAACTCTGATTATGCTCCTGACTTTTGCAGGTAGGTTATAATTTCTGACAGTTGTTTTGACGTGACTCTTTGGCAAGGCACACATACCTGTGAGATGCCTGGGCCTTTGTGCATGACTTTTCTTAATTTAACTGTTCTGAGGCCAAGGGTGTGGCTCAGAGCATGGGAGGCCCTGAGTTCAGTCACCAGCACAGAGGGAAAAAAATGTTTAGTTTTTCAGACATATCATGTATTATGTCTTGGTAACGCTGAGGCAGATGTGAGACATGACGAAATGTGCCTGGCTACCTTAGAGGTATGCAAATGATCAGTTATAGTAAGAAGACATGGAGAAACTCTCCCTCATTCTCTCTTATGACTACTCCTACTATGTCTGGGAGATCACAGCAGCCAGTCATGCAAATCCAACTCTAGATCCAACTGGGAGTTTTCATTTCAGCTGTTGGAGGGACACAGGAAACAAGAGGCCTGTCTTTACCCGCTGTGTGTGTCAGGTGGATAGTCTGTGTGTGAGGCTAAGAGGTGAGTCCTGTAGGTGAGAGAGGTCTTGTCCATCTGCTTGATGTTGTGTCCCCTTTCCCTAAAATGAGTCTGGCACATGGAAGCCTCATCGTGTCTCCCGGTGGCACGAATTAATGTGTATACAGAGCGCATGCTGATGAGTCGGTTAGCCTAGGTAAACAGTCTGACTTCAGAGCTCATTAGCTTTGTTACCCATGAGCACTGTGCTCTGAGTCAGGAAACGGAGGCTGAAAGCAGTTTGCACAACTTCGAGGCCTTAGGAAAAAGAAACCAGAAGATAAGGAGAGAGAGGGAGGAAAGGAGGAGGGAGGGGAAAGAGAGAGGATGGGGAGGAAGAGTGAGGAGGAGGCCACTATGGCTTCTTACAGGGGAGGGTGATGGCTTGTGCCTGCAATCACAGCACTTGGGAAACCCAGGCAGAAGCATTACAACAAATTTGAGGCCAGACCAGGCCAGTCTGTACTATAGACTAAGACCCTGTGTGTGTGTGTGTGTGTGTGTGTGTGTGTGTGTGTGTACATACACATATGGTAATGATGTAAGCAGGTGTGGTATTGCACACCTTCAATCCCAGCATTTGGGAGGAAGAAGTAGGATCTCTATGGATTCAAGGCCAACCTGGTCTACATAGTGAGTTCCAGGGCAGCTAGGGCTACATAATAGTGAGATTCTGTCTTGAGAACACACACACACACACACACACACACACACACACACACACACACACACCATGTAAAGTTTGTTGGGGACTTCCACAGTCCCCAGCTCATGGCTCAGGGCCCTGGGTCTTGAGCTCCACCATCTTGAAGATTTCTCCTCCCACAATTGTCTTTCAAATAGCAAATAAACGGGCAGGGCCTATAACTCAACTCTTCTGGATGCTCTGACAGGAGGCTCACAGCCCAAGACTTGGGGGCAGAGTGAGTCTGAGGCCAGCCTGGGCAGCTTACTAAGAGTCTCTCTCAAAATAATAGAGTAAAAGAGGGTGGAGAATACAGGTCTGTGGGAGAGACAGCATTTCCTTAGCATGCATGACACTCTAGGTTCAGTTCCCTGAAGAGAATGAAACAAAAACAAACAAGGAACAAGCTTTTCCAGAGATAAGGTGGACTGGGGCTGAGATGCCAGCCTCTGTGCTTCTGCCCAGAGCTTTGCCAGCTCTTTGTGGCCCTGCTGTTCTTCTCCTGCTGATCCAAAGCCACTGGTGGGCAGTGACATTCCAGGCTGTAATTAACAAACATAGGGAATGTGGGGAGTGGTTGGTCAAGTTGTCTAAGAAAACCCTGTACCTCGAGTGAGGACAGAGAGACTCCAAGGGGCAACACTGTCCACAACCACGCAGGGGGCCCTGGAAGAGCCAGCTTGAACCCTGGAAGAGCTGGCTCAGACCCTGGAAGAGCCAGCTTGAACCCTGGAAGAGCTGGCTCGGACCCAGTAGGAGCCGGCCTGGACCCTGGCCTCTAACTCTTGCTCCCACCACTTTGGCTTATGTTTTTCCTAAAAGCCATCCGGGCCTCTCAACCTGATGCTGCCTGGCATGCGTGCTAAGGTGTCAGTCTCCACACTTCCTTATTCTCCCTTTTCGCAAGGGAAACGTGGCTCTTCCGGTTCATAGACGAAGACACAAAGACTCCGAAAGGTTAACTGGCTTATGTATGGCCACATAGATGATGACCAGAAAAAAGAGACCCCCATTCTACTTCGGAAATGCCATCTATCTCCTTTGAAACAGATCTCTCTTTGACTTGACACTTACCAGTTAGATTAGACAAGATGGCAAGTAATGGCTCATGTGGATGTGCCCCTCCCTACCACTGGGACTACAAATGTGTACCACCAAGCTGGCGTCTTTATGCATGCTGGGGGCCTAACAGAGAGCCTGTTATGGCCAGTCTCTCTAGCTAGTTTGCCTTTCCAGGCTAGAATTGCAGGTAGGCCACCATACCCACCCAGCATGGTATGGGGGTCCTGGGAGTATGAACTCCAGTCCTGAATAAATCTTTAAAATATGAGATATTAATATGCCTTTAATCCCAGCACTCAGGAGGTAGAGGTAGGAGAATCTCCTTGCGTTTGAAGCCAGGATGGTCTAAGTAGCAGGTTCAAAGACAGCCAGGGTAACATAGACTCTGCCTCAAACGCCTCCCCTCAATATGTAAGTATTAAATAATTTTGGAGGCACCCTAGAAGATGGAGATGTGGGAAAGGCTCCACGTGATCCCCAATTTGCCCTAGGCCATGTCTTGATTGCCTGGTAATTAGGAAAAAAAACAACCTTCGACATCAGGGCATCTTATTCCAGAGGAATCCCATCTTGTCCCTAGATCTGTTATACAACAGAAAAGACAGAGTACAGCAGAGCCTCTGCGCCTTTTGGTAAGGGAACCTCATCCATCTGCCTTCAATGGGGTTCTGGCTTCCCCACAAAGGCAGCATTGAAGTATTTAAACTTTAATGCAAGTGGCACAGACTGTCAGTGCCTCTTCTTGCCACATTGGAGCTGCAAAGCCATTCTGACCAGGCAGGAAGGCACATCCATTCCTTAGAGCACCATGACCAAGCAAGGCCCTGCTTTATGTCGTTCATGTTCTCTACTTAAGGGCAGGGGCCAGAGGGCCAGAGGGCCAGAGGACGGACGCACCCTTCTTGGCCTTTGACGAGCTCTTAGGATTCTAGTGAACCCTGTAAGTGCTGGACATTGAGTAGAAGGCACTCAGAGCTTGGCAGAGCCAAGTCAGGAGAAAGGAGAGAAGATATGATAACCATTATAGGAGCAGGTGACACCAAGTGAGCTTGCTTTCTTTCTTTCTTTCTTTCTTTCTTTTTTTTTTTTTTTTTTTGTTTTTTTTTGTTTTGTTTTTGTTTTTTGAGACAGGGTTTCTCTGTATAGCCCTGGCTGTCCTGGAACTCACTCTGCAGACCAGGCTGGCCTCGAACTCAGAAATCCGCCTGCCTCTGCCTCCCAAGTGCTGGGATCAAAGGCGTGCACCACCACCGCCCAGCCCAAGTGAGCTTTCTTGTAGGGCAAAACTAATTATCCTCTGCCGAGGACTCTGCCCATAGCTGAGTGTATGTGTGGTGTGCTGTGAGATTCGGGAGCATGTCACAGGAGTAGCGAATGACCATCAGTCAGCCCTTCTAGACCAGTAGAGGATGCAGAGACTCACGGTTGTCCTTGTTCCTGCCATGCCTGTGTACTCCACTCCCTAACCCTCGGTTCTATGGAGTCCTTTTGACAAGTCACAGGTGAGATTAAGACTGCCAGAGAGGAGGTGCTGGCTCAGCTCCCTGCCAGGTGATTCTGTTTCAAAGGCAAGTATACACAGAACACGAGCGGTGTGCCTAGGCAAACTCTAAGGGTTGTGACTCAGGTGACAGAACAGGGGACAGAAGCTGGTGGTTACAAAGTCTGAGTACAAAGACCATAGGGCAAAGAGCAGGGAGGGGACTGAGACATTCTGTCAAAGTGCAAGGAAAATCCAGAGGTGGAGACAGTCTAGGCAGAAAAGGTCAGGGAGGGAAGAGAGGACGAGGGAGAAAGAACAGGGTTAAAGAGTCCAGGAAAGCCCAAGTGGTCCAGAGGTAGAGCTTCCATAGCAATGCAAGGTGAAGAGTCTCCAGGAAGGCCCTTCCATCGTCTTCTCAGTAATTAACCGGGCTCTGTGTACATAAAGTCATAATTACAGGCAAAACAGCTCCTTTGAAGTAAGAGTATAGGATGTCTAGGGGAAGAGGGATAAACAGAGAACAATCTCACTTTAATATGTAAACGAGTTTGATAGAAAAACACCATCAAACAAATAAATAAGCCCAACAAACAGGCAGTTGGGAAACAAGACTTAGGCTGAGCCGGCAACCCACTCCCCTGGCCAACCAGAGGGTCCTAGTTGGCCTCGTTAGGCATTTCTGCCTTTCTTCCCTCGTTCACACACCTTCTTATCAGGATGGCTGCACCCGTGTCCCCTACCTGTTCTCTGCAGATATTCTCAGCAAGTTTCCAGAGAGGCCTGTTTACTTCTGGAATCAAAGCCCGAGAGAGAGGAGGGGTTCCAAAGGGCTTGAATGGTTCCTCCTGGGAAGCAAAGCTAATCGGGAATGGAGCTGAGCTTGTAACCCTGCATCCTGGATGCCTGTCCTGTGATATAACCCCTCAAGTACCACTCTTTCTGCAGGGGCCAAACTTTATTAGAGAATCTGTTAATTGGGGGGTCTGAGGGGGAGGAGAGAGAGAGAGAGAGCTCTAGAGAGCAAGGCGATGCTAATATGATTTAACACTTGATAGGCTCTGAAAAAAAAAATAAGGAAGGGGCTCCAGGCTTTAGCCTGGCACATTCATTGTTCACATACATGCTACCAAAATGAATATATGCAACTAAACTTCATGCAAGACGCTGGGGGCACAATTGCAAAAAGGTTCCGTGAAACAAAAAGGCACTTCTCCTGCCTCCACTGTGTCTCTTGTGGTGCCATTGTCTGACACTGAGAACTCACATAATAACAAAAAAACAATGCCCCTTCCATGGGGGGAAACTTGACTTGGCAGCAGCACTGGTGTTTTCCATGGGAGTGATGGTGGGGGCCGCGGCTTACTGTGGGAATAGTGCAAATCAGCACTTTATGGTAGATTTTCTTCAAGCCATTGTTTATTTTGGCTTTGGTCAGATCCGTGGCCCAGCTTGAAGATTCCCAGTGGGTTTTCTAAAGCTCACAGACCTATGAGAGATGGAACGGGGACAAATAAATAATTACAAAACACCCTTTCCCTGCCCCAACACTCATGGGTGGGGTGTGTCTATCTCCGTGGGTGTACACACACACACACACACACACACACACGTGGTTTGTAGCACTGTATATATGAGACCCATTCCATCATTAAAGAATTAAAGAGAAATTCTGGGTTAGCTGTTAGCTGGTTCATTGTCTCACAATTACCTTCTATTTGGGGCACAGGAGAACAGAGCTGTTTCAAAAAATATCAGTTTTTACAAAATGGCATTTAAAAAAAAAAGCTTGTGGGAAATTGTGCCTACACAAGGCTTTACTCCTTAGATGTTTGAACATGAACAGAGTCAGAGGGTTCTTACAGAATAAGGAGGACAGTCGGTAACCGCGCAGGTCATGGAATATGAGCATTTAGCTCTCAGCTCTGCAGAAGGTCCTTGCTTTACTCTGGCCAAAGAGTGCAGAGTTCAACCATGCAAAATCTGTCTTAAGATGAAAAGGCAAACAAAGAATATGTGGACAATTGCTATATTCTGATCTAAAATGTGAATTCATCTATTTCTAAATGCCAGATATTGCTTGTTCCTGTCATAGAAGCCAGTTAGTACATATTTAAGTCTTTTCCCCCAAGTATATGTATGTGCAAAACACATGCATCTGTGGTATAGACACAGGCACTCTTGTTTTGCATATGTATATGTGTGTTTGTATTTGTTGGTGGTGGTTTGTTTGTTTTTGGAGTTTAAAGACAGGGTTTCTCTTGTGTAGCCCTAATTGTCCTGGAATTCACTCTGTAGACCAGGCTGGCCTTAAACTCAGAGATCTGTTGCCTCTGCCTCCCAAGTGCTGGGACTAAAGTTGTGTGCTACCACCACCTGGCAACACATGCATACTTGTGCCATGACGAGCTTGTGTGAGAGGTTTCTCCCCTTCTGTTGTGTGGATTTCAAAGGACTGAAGTTAGGTCATCAGGCTTGGTTGTGAGTGCCTTTTCCTGCTGAGCCATTTCACCTGAGCATATATCTTTTTAAAAGATTTATTTCATTTTACGTATATGTGGATGTGTACTTGAATGTATATATGTGCACCATATGTGTGTGGGTGCCTACGGAGGCAGTGTTGGATCCCTTGGAACAGGAGTTACATGCAATTGTGAGCTGTCTGATGTGGATGCTAAGCTGAACTTGGGCCCTCTGCAAGAACAGCAAGTGCTCTTAGCTGCTGGGCTATCTCTAGCCCCTGTCCTATATTTTTAATTCATTTACGAACTTTTTTTTTTTTTTTTTTTTTTTTTTTTTGGTATTTGGGTGTTTTGCCTGCGTGCATGCGTGTCTGTCTGTACACCACATGTGCCTAGTGTCCGCAGAGGTCAGAAGCTGGTACGCAATCCCCTGGAACTTCAGTTATAGACGGTTGTGAGCTGGGAATTGAGGCTGGGGCCTCTGGAAGAGCAGCCAGTGCTCTTAAAGTCTGAGCCACCTCTTCCCCTATTTATTTATTTTTAAACGTGCGCATGTGTTCCTGGGATGAACGCAGGGCTTTGTGCATGCTGGGCAGGTAAGCTGCTCTACCACTGTGCTATATTCACAACCTAGTTTATGATATTTTTCAATGCACACAAAGGCCTTCTTGCAGGCTCTGTGTGTGTGTGTGGGGGGGGTGTATACACATGTGCTGTAAACGTTTAAGAGCATTTTGCAAAGAAAACATTCCTTGTTAACAACGTTTCCACTTTCAGTCTTTGTGACAAATATATAGGGAAGTGTCTCTGGGCTGGTGAGGACATGACACAACTCCAGGGGGCAGCACTTCCTGTATAAGTGACTGTCCTAGAGAACAAGTCCAGGTCCCCTTCTGAGGTCAAAGTCTGGGTGGCTTCATTTTAGAACTGTTTTCCAGTGAAATGCAAAAAAGTCTTGTTTATCTCATTCATTCTGACTTAGATTCAAGTTACTCAGCAAAGGGGACCTAGGTTCCAGCTGAGAAAGAGCTCACAAAGGGGCTGCCGAGGTAGCCCACGGTGAGAACACTTGCCCAGCAGCCACTAAGCTTTCATCTTCAGGAAGAAAACAAAACAAAAATTCTTCATATGTCCCAAGATGTTCGTTCTAGGTGTAGCTTTGACTTAGTTCACACAAGCATCTTATCACAGGTTTCAGGGGTGTGGAAATTTTGGCGAGGAAGGGTTAGAGGATTTGGTTTCTTCAGTCTACCTGAGTAGGCCGGGTAGGCCGAGAACTGGTAAAGCCTTCTTTACCAGGCTTCAGAATACGCCTCAGCTATCCAGGTGTCTCCCACACTCTGGTCAGGCAGGCCTGGTGGCTCCCAGGGGCCCCAGTGAAACTGTGTTTGAGGGAGTAGGGATAAAGACTTGAGGTGTGAGAGTGGGGAGTGGAGGAGTGCCCGGCCGCCGGAAGGAGGGAAGAAGAGGTTCCTAGGGGACACGTCTGTCTAGGGGGCACTCTGTCACTTAAAAGGGAGGCAGTTGTAGAGACACCCTGCTGTGAGCTTTGCACAGCTGGACTGAGTGTGTGTGGAGAGACGCTCACATCTCCTCCCCCTTCCTGGAAAATAACTTTGCATTTGAAGGGTTGCAAAGGAGTAGGTAAATCTGTAACGGGGCACAGTAGCCGGGAGACTTCCTCTGCCTGTGTGAACGTACACACAGGTGTGTGTGTGTGTGTGTGTGTGTGTGTAAAATGTTTGCCTTGGGAGGGGTTTCTAGTGACATGTGATATTTTGATTCTTCCTGTCAGAATTGGGCTTTTATTGTTTGATTTTGAAATAAGGTCTTAATATTTGGTTCAGGCCTTGAATTTGGCTTTTACTTTTTTAAAAGAAAAAGACCTAGCAGCTATCATTTGTTGGGGACCTACTGTGTGCCAGGCATTGTACTGAATTATTTTTCTGTAAAGAAAAATTGTTTTTATCCAGGTCCACCTAGAGACATCTGAGTTGTGTGTGTGTGTGTGTGTGTGTGTGTGTGTGTGTGTGTTTTCCATTCGTACGTATTAAAGCACGGTGCTGTCTACGCAGCTAGGATTTGAGGAGAGGCGGAGAAGGGTGCTGGGATAGGCAGGGGGCGGGCCCTGCCTCCCTAGCCGCCACCATTTATTTTGACCGGTCAGATGGCGACAGGCTCGCACTAGGACCCAGGCGCCACAGCGCCTCCGTCTGTCCTGTAGGTTCATTCAATCTCCCATACACACAGACCCACACAGCGCGAGCGACACACACTCACACTCACAACCGCACGCAGCGAGGCTCGGCGAGTCAGGCCGGCTCCTTGCCCCGGTGCCTCGGTGACTCCAGCAGGCCGGGTCTCCCAGGGGGCCTGCCGCTCGGCCGGCCGCGCAGCCCCGGACAGGAGCAGCTCGGCGGACCCCCGTGCCTCCATGGGCAAACGCGGGCGGCCGCGCAAGGAGGCGCGCTGCGAGGGCGCGGGGCTGGTCCCCGTCGCGCCCCCGGCCATGCCCCCGGCCGCGGCCGCGCCCCAGCCCCCGGCACAGCCGGAGGAGCCGGCGGGGGCCAAGCCCCGGTGCCCCTTCTCGGACATTTTCAACACCAGCGAGAACTCGATGGAGAAGCACATCAACACTTTTCTGCAGAACGTGCAGATTCTGCTCGAGGCAGCCAGCTACCTGGAGCAGATCGAGAAAGAAAACAAAAGTAAGTTTGGGGGCCCCGGCTGCTCGCCTGCGCCCAGCTCTTTCTTTCTCACCCCCTTGTGCGACCCCTGTCGCTTGCTCGGCTCGCCGTTGTCTCCCCCCCCCCCCCCCCCCCCCCCCCCCCCCCCCGCACCCCCCCACCCAGCCCCGCGCCCTCCCCCCCCCCCCCGCCACACACACACACACACACACACACACACACACACACACCCTCGGCAGTAAAGCCGATGACACCGGAGAAAGGACACGCACGCACGCACAAAGCTGCTAAAGATGTAACAAAGACAGCGAAGGGGAGAGGGAGCCTGTCGGTGCCTTGTTCTGTCGGTCTCCAGCAGGCCCGGAGGACGGCCTGGCCGAGGAGTGGGGGAGTGTTGTTTGCTGACAACTGGGCTGGGAGGCTGAGAGCTCGTCTCTCTGAGGTCGCCTTTCTTCCTTTTTTTTTTTTTTTTTTTCTTCCTTTTTTTTTCCGGGGCCTCTTCGGGCAGACAGGTGTTTGGGTTTGGTTTTTGTTTTTTGTTTTTTGGTTTTTTTTTTTTTTGTCGCTCGTTCCATGGTTGGGTGGGGATTAGAAGCGAAAAGTTGGAAACCGTAAGCAGAGCTCAGGGCTTCCAGAAAGAAAACACAGACACACAGTACAACAATAACAACCGCCACCACGGAACAGCTCTCCACGCCGTGGACTCGGGCTCTTCTCCCTGCCCACTTCGTTTCCCCTCCCTTCCCAGCAGGACTGGGGCTCAGGCCATCGTGTCCAGAGACACAATTCCCCTCTGCCTCGTTGGCTCGGGGATGCCACGGCCCCTGGTCCCCTCAAAGAAACAGGCCAGAGGAACCAGGCAGCGCCAGCAGCCCTCCCTGGAACCTGCGGTCCTGCGCGCGCTGGAGCTGGGGGGGGGGGGACTTGGCGAGGGGGATGTGGCTAAAAGCAAACTTTAGGATTCCGCAGAAACAATAGTTGGGGAAGAAGGTGTGGGCTCTTGTGTGCGTTTTCTTTATTTTCTGAGACGCACAGGGCGAGCAAGGCAAACGCCTTACTGGGTTCCGTCCCCCCCCCCGCCGCACCCCCCAGGTGGAGACCGATGCTAGGAACCCCACCCGGGCCTGGGCTTCCTCTCTGTATTTGTTTCATTTTTGTCCCTGCCCGCTGGAACCCCCAGCTCTCGCCAGGCATTCGACTCAGCACCCTAACGGGGGCAAGCGTGTGCTGCGTCTCTAGCACCATCAGAATAATAGATGTGAGAAGGAAGACCGGGCCGAGGGGGGGAGAAAGACTCACAGAGAAAAACGAGACGTGTAATCTGTCAGAACAAGTAGGAGATCAATGAGAGAGAGAGAGAGACCCGATTGCAACGTGTCAGATCTTGCAAGACGCCCCCCCCCCCCTCACACACACACACACCAGCCTTCAAAACACAAAATCATCTTCCCCAAATATGCCCGGGCCTTTAGGGTTAAAGTAACCGAGTATCGCCAGCGCAATTGTGGGGACAGGGTAAGACCAAAACAAGGATTTCTGTCGGGAGGTCTGTGGTGCGGTCTTTTCTTTCTCTTGTCGCCTCTTTGCTCCGAGTGCCTGCCTGGCTTGCCGGAGGCACATACATCGCCGTCAGGCTGTGTAGCCCAGTCGCTGAGCGATTATTCACCCTGGTGTTTGGGGGGGGGGGGGGGGGGGTGCATTCGTCTGGAGAATAGTTTCTGAAAAGCCCAGGCTAGAAGGGAGCAGGGTGAAGAGGTGGTTTTGTTTGGTGTGTTTGCTTTTGTTGCAGGGGGAGGGGCGCGATTTCTTTAGTCGTCCCCCTCCCGGATCCCCTCCCTGCCTCTGGAGTCTGTCCGGTGGCGCCGATTCCGACCCGGGGTGTGTGTGTGTGTGGGGGGGTGAACCCAAAGAGGGCACCTTGGCAATGTTCAGAGAACCTCATCCCCCCCCCCCGCAATGAGGAATATTGAGAAGGTAGCCAGAGATTCCCCAGCCTCTCGTGTGTTCCCCCCCCCACACACACACACACCACACACACTTCATACCCGCAGACAATCGGAGACCTACTCACCCCACCCCACCCCCGCGCCCTGGCCGCCTCCACCTCCTTGTTTACCCCGTGTCGGGGCTCCGGCGTGGCCACTAGTCACGTAAGCAGAGAGCCGGGCGCGCCCGGCTGGGCTGCCCCGCGCGGGGCGGGCCCGTGGTGGCCGAGCCAAGGCTCCAGAGGCCGGTGCAGTTAAGGGGCTTCCTCTCGGACCCTCTCCCTGGGTGTCCGCTCTGCCAGCCGGCCGGCCGTGGCGAGGGGCTCGAGAGCCTCTGCACCCCAGTCAAAGTCAACTTCATGTGCGTAATCAGCCCCTCGGCCCGCAGCCCCCCTCCTCCGACCGGCTCCCCGCGGGAGTATTTTTAGCACTCTCGCGTCTTTTCGCCGCTGCTGTTTGGCTCGAAATGACGTGATGCCAACAGCCCCCAGATTTCCCCGAGAGCGTGGGGCGCTGCGCCGTGCCTGGCTCGGCTGCAGCGTCTCGGCTCCGGGCCCTCGCTCCCTCCGCGACAGCTCACGCCGGCGAGGGTGACCCTCCCGCAAACTCGAGGAGACCACGCGTCGGACCCCCAGATTATCCACCCTCGCTAACAGAAGCGGCTCACTCCGGTCACTTTATTCGTCCCACACTCCTCCCCCGCGCGGACTGGGTCTCCCCAGTACGGCAAACGCCCGGCCCTACATCTGTCTCGCTTTATTGGGGGCGCTTCTCCGCGCAGCCGGCGCTCGCCGTTGTTTTCTGCTGGCTGCACACAATGCCCGCGCGTCACGGCGGTCCGCGTGTGCACAGCAATAACGCGAGTCGGGGGGCGGGTCGTGCGTGCGCCCGGCTCGGGCACTGCGGGTCGCTCCGCGCGCGCGGGGCTTGTTTTGCTCCAGAGCTCTGCTTTCCGAAACGCTTACATCATTCAGTTGTTGGGGGGGGGGGGGGGTGGTAGATCTGGGCGTTCTGATAGGATTCCAGCATTTCCCTGCCCCAGGCTTTTTGGAAGAAGGAAAAACCCTCCCCACCTATGCTTTGTAGTTATTATGATGGGGGTGGGTGTCCAGGGTTTTGTTGTTGTTGTTGTTGTTTTTGTTGTGCGAGTCTTTTTTATTTATTTTTTTATTTTAGGTCACTCCTGCAAAGGGTATGGCTGGCTGATTCAGGTGCACAACCTCCCCGCCTTCATTTCAGCGAGTTCCCCAGTAATCACTTGATCTCAGTTTCTCCGCCTCCTCCTCCTCCCCCTCCCTGCGCTAGACACATGGTTTCCACATGGAGACAAACTTCTTTCCTCCGACTGGACTTGACCTAGCTGTATCGTCCAGCCAATCGGCAGCATCCGCCTCTAGTGACGTCACGCGTTGCTGAGGCCGGAGGCTGCGGGGCGGAGCCAGGACGTGAGCCAGGAAATCACTAGGTGCTGTAGTGCAGCCAGCTGGTCCAGTCTTTTCTTAAAGGGGCTCTCTTCTCGCAGACAAGTGCCTGCCCTCTCGACTCCATTTCGGGTTCGCTGAGCTGTTCTTGAGATGCGCCGGTGGCGTCTGATCACGCGTTCACACGTTTGCTTTTCAGTGTTTGCAAAGTACTCAACTTGGCCGGAGCTTGGCTCGTTTTCCACTGTAGCCCGAACTACTTTTTATTGCCTCTTTGAGGTTTCCGTACTGGGAGTGTTCACCAAGTTTTGGCCGCAGTGATGAATTATTTCCATTAGATTGGGTGATTTTTCTTGAGGGAGGAGTTCAAATAGTTACTCAGTGTTGACCCTGTACTACATGCAAGGGAAGGAATTCCCTAGGTAAAATAGTTACAGTCTCCCAAAATGTCACCTGGTATGACTCTATGAATCTCAAAAGCTTCCAGAAATATTTATCACGTAGGCAGTGGCCCTGTTATCACAGACTCGGAAGTAGCCTGCGGCACCATCACCTCTAAGCTCAGCTCTTCAGTTAAGAGTGCACGCTGCTCTTGCGGAAGACCTGAGCTGCGTTCTCAACACCCACGTTGGGCATCTCACAGCACCTGTAACTCAGGCTCCAAGGAGGCCCCAAGCCTCTGGCCTTTCCACGGATGTACGCACAGCACGCACAAAGAAATCCTAAAAACAAGTAAAGCCCCGTAAGTGGGAAAAGTTAAGGCCCGGAGGGGAAAGGCGGCTTCCAGTGTTTGGGGCAGGTCTTTAGAGGCGTCATCGGACGGGCAAAGTGCTTAGGTGGGAATAGAAGCCGTAGCTTACTTTCTGGAGTAGACTGCCCGGGTTTGAGGTAGGGTGTGTTCCTAGGGGAATGGGTAGGCCCGAGGCAGCTTCTTCCTGTTGGTGTAGGAAGCCCGGTGCTAGACGTGGCCGCTGTGTGGTGTCATTTGGCCCCACCCTGCCTTCCTGACTTAATCTTCTGTGCCTGGCCACGAAACCTCAACTCCAGTCCAGCAGGTCCACCAGCTATCAGGCTTCACAGTCATGCCCCTGTGCTTGAGTCAGTGGAGGCCGCCCCCCCCCCCCCCCCTCCCCCCTCCCCCTCCTCCTCCTCCTCCTCCTCCTCCTCCTCCTCCTCCTCCTCCTCCTCTTCCTCCTCCTCCAGTTTCTGTGCCCTACCCTTTTCATGAAGTAGGCTGCTCCCTAACTCCTCCTTGAAGCCTATGGGCTGTTTCAGCTCACTGCGTGTAAAATGTTTGAGTCAGATTAGTTGAGAGAGAGTGTGATGCTTGGCAGTCAGAAGGATCCGAGGTCCAAATTCCTACTGTTGTTTGGACACAAGTTACTCAGCCTCTCCGAGGCTGCATTGGGTGAACATAATGATACTACCTCCCTTACATCATCACAGAGCGACTGAATCACCGGGTTTTAACTTTTCAAGCAATTGAAACACACTGCATGCTCAATAAATGGTAACTCATGGGGCTGGAGAGATGGCTCAGCAGTTAGGGACTGTGCTGCTCCTGCCGAGGATCTGTGGTCTGCTTCTGGCATACACAGCAGTCAGGTCACAGCTGCCTTGCCTCTAGCACCTGGGGATACAACACCTTCTTTTGACCTCCTTGGGCACCTATGTGCATTTGGTACACGTACACACTTATACACTCACACACACAGATACTCACACACACTCACACACACAGACACACACACAGACACTCACACACACTCACACACACAGACATACACACAGACACTCACACTCACACACACACAGACACTCATGTAATTGTTTCAAAGGAAATCCCTCTGATCTCTCACAATCTTCTACTTGTTTCTCATGTGTTAGCTTTGACGTTGCAGGGAGAAGAACATCATCCTGTGTGTGTATGTGAGTGTAGTATATACAGACAATCAGTTGTGTGTTGAGTGTGTATGTATGATTCTCTCTTGTATGCCCGGTGGAGGCCAAAGGTATTTTTTGAGACAGTTTCTCTCTCTCTCTCTCTTTTTGTTTTTTGTTTTTTGGTTTTTTTGTTTTTTGGTTTTTGGTTTTTTTGTTTTTTTTTTTTCGAGACAGGGTTTCTCTGTGTAGTCCTGGCTGTCCTGGAACTCACTCTGTAGACCAGGCTGGCTTCGAACTCAGAAATTCTTCTGCCTCGAGACAGTCTCTTAATGAACTTGGAGCTCAATGATTGGTTAGAATGGCTGGCCAGTGAACTCCTGGGATTTGCCTGTCTCTGCCCTGCCCCAGTACTGGGGTCACTGATGGGCAGCACCACACCTGGCTTGTATGGGGGGCGGGGTGCTGGGGACCCAAACTGAGGACCTCATGCTTGAGTGGCAGAAGCTTTCCTGAGCCTTTGTTCCAGCCCAATTATTAGGGCCTTACAGGACCAGATCACCGACAGTGTTTTCGTGTGTATCATCTGTACCGTAGGCACTTGCTATAGATTTCTTAATGAGTTGCCGTTGCCATTTCTTGGCTATGGCATGTGATCAGGTTTGGAGATCAGAGACATGACAGGAGCTGGAAATACTGGGTTCTGAGTGTTTGGGGGCAGCATGTCCAGGACCTGCAAAGTAGATAATGGGTCAGGCCACCTGGCTGGCTGAATCTACATCCTGTCAACAGCTGTGAGCTGAAGAATGAATAAGTCCTTGCTTAGACGGTAGGCCCTGGAGTGACTGGTGCTGAGACGAGGACATTAATGTTCAAACAGGGTGCAGCTCCACACAAGAGGCGTCTTTGGATAAGCCCATTGATTCATAAGGAGCCCTGAGTGTCTACTCTGCGATCGCCTTTTTTCCCTGCATGCTCTGCAGGGTGAGCCACAGTGGGGTGGAGAGGTAGAAGAGATCAGGTTTTAAACTGTGGTTTTGGATTTGGTGCAGGTTGAAAATGCGGTAGATGCCAGAAGTAGAGGAGAATATTATCATGCCTTTCAGAACTCCAAAGCTTCTGGGTAATGAGTACCCTGTGAAGGGCACCCAGGGCCTGAAGGCAGGACTTTAGGAAATTAAGGAAGTTGGATTGAACTGCTGTTGCTATGGAGGTTCAGGGAAGGCAGCTCCATCAACTACAAAGTCGAAGCAGCAGGTGCTCACACGTGATCCGTCTCTAACTCCAACACTCTCCCAAGGCTTACCCAGGAACGGGTCTTCACTTGGAGATGGCTGAGCAAAATGTCTAGAGGTGAAATCAGGAAATAGAGGGTGCCAGCATGTGGCAGCTGGGGCTTCCAATCACATTGCATAACACCAGTGCTGACTACCATTTATTGAATCCTGACAAGGGTTAGTGTGAGGACCAGCCAGGAGTTATCTTTTCCAGTCTACAACCACCCTATATATAGCATGCACAATTTTATTACCTCTACTTTGCAGTAGGGGTTGAAGAATTGAGGTACAGGGATGCTGGGTAACTTCCCCAAAGATCATGTGGCTAGTCGGTGGTAGAGCTGTTTGCCACCTGGGCCTCCAGGTCCAGAGCCCGTGTACCTTCACCAGAGACACGTGCACTCTTTTTATAGCTAAGGAATGAAGTCCAGGCGGGTTGGAAAGGACTTGCCTAAGGTCACCCGGCAGCATGAAACAGGGCTGGTATTTGGAACACCCTGTTGATTTTTCCAAAGCCTTCCTGTACACACCTTGTATAGAAAAGTGGGACTTAAAGTCAGAGTAGCCAACCGGAGATGGTTGGTTCTTCCCATCCCATCCCTCCCCGTTCTTACTTTTTCAGCTATCCTGGCCTTAACTCAAGCTCAGGGCTCCTAGGAAACACTAACTACCCCCTCCTGGTGCCTTCCCCCAAGTCTGTCCTGTGAGCATATTAGAGGACTTAGGGCTGTCGCTATGGTACTGAGGCCAGCGGCAGGCTCAGCGAATGCTGAGTCTTTTGCCAAAAAAAAAAAAAAAAAAAAAAAAAAAGAGCCAGGTCCTGAAGAAGGGAATTGGCCACCAAGATTATGATTTGCATCGGTCATTCTGGCTTGTACAGTTTTAGATCCCCCTGACTCTCCGCCCCACCCCCTACTCCTACCACCACTTTCTATAAATACAGTTGGATAAATATTGATTTGAACTGGGTTTCTGGAGGAGAAACACATGCTTGCCCTGGCTTGGTCTTCCCCTAGACACCACCAGCATGTCAGGCCTGGCACACCTAAGCCCACACGGCCCTGGCTTCCCAGTGTCCCATTGTAGGGAGGTGAGTTGTGGGTTTGCGGCTTTTCAGTTTCTTTTTCTTTAAGGAAGAGAAAGGAAAAAAAGAATTAAGAAGAGACAAGTGAGTAAGAAGCAAGACATTCTGCAGAACGAAGCAGGCGGTTTTCAGTGTGCGGGAACCCCATTCTTTTTTGCCCTCCGTTTTCAGTTTAGGGTTTAAAGGAGGCAGGTGGACCACAGGGCACACCAGAAGCCACAGAGCATCCTTACTACAGAGCCCAGAGAGGGGCAGTGGCTCGCCCACAGTGACACAGCGGAGGCAGAACCAGGCCTTTCTGTGCCGTGTTCTCATCTGTGTGATAGGAGACTGGGTCATGGATAGAGCCCCAAACAGCTTTTGTTTTACGGGTCAGGTGCTCATAAACTCAGCAGTTCTCAAGCCTGGTTTACTGAGCCCAGGGTGTGTCTGGTTATTGCAAACGTCGTTGCAACATTCTCCATAGTCTTTCAAAATGAACCTAATTTAACTTTGCTGTACTAAGAAAAATATTTTCTTTCACAGATGAGAGGTGGCGGGGAAGGAGATGAGAGCCAGTGACACTGGTGGCCATTCTAAGCCTGAACAAGGACATTGGGTGGAGATCTAGACTCAGAGTCTGGGAAAGGGAGAGAAGAAAAGAGACAGAGAGAGGAAGGGAGCGCCTGGGATGGAGGTAGAGGGGAACATACCCTCTGGGTCTTTTCTAAACTTAAGGCAGGCAGCAACTGCCACTGACCCCACTGTCTCTGGGCGGCCTGGCCAGAGGTCAGGCCTTCAAAGTCTGGCTTCATTTCTCCGGTTCAGACCCCTAGGCACCTGCCACTGTGATCCTGGGCTGGAGGCTCAGTCTTTGCTTCCTCATCTGAGCAGGATGCTGGGCTGGGCCCCTCACTTGTGAAACATTTTGAAAGTTCAGGTGACTCTTGCTTTAAGCAACTAGTCTCCAGGAAACACATAAACAGGATCCCTTTCAAAATATTTCAGACCAGAGAAATTCCTTTTGAAGGCTTTTGCGGCAACTGCTTTAATAAGAGGGAGTTACACTGTGGCCCAGGCATTTCCCCCTAATCAGTTCTGTTCATTAGCCTGTTTATTTGTTAAACTGTTGCTCGTAGAGTTTATATTTACAGTAAGGTTCTAGCAGTTGTTGCCTTCACGGAGTGTGTATTCAATTTCAATGTCAGGATTAAAAAATTTTAGTTACCCTTTAAAAAAAAGGGTCTCATGTGGCCCAGGCTAACCATGAAAGATGAAAGATGGTCAAGATGACATTGGGATTTGTGATTCACCTTGTGCTGGGATTATAAGCATGCACCTCATATTCGGTTATGGGGTGCTAGGGAATCAAACGTAAACACCCACCAACTGAGCCACATCTCTACTCAGGAATTCAGTTGTCTCAAAGTGAATCCCAGCCACCAGTTGGGTGCAGGATCTGACTTGAGATTTGTGTCTTTGGCTCTATGGACATTATGGACAGAATAAAAACTCATCCTGAGGTTCCAAAAGGAGTTCCAGCCAGACACAGTGGCGCACACCTTTAATCCCAGCACTCTGGAGGCAGAAGCAGGCTGATCTCTGAATTTTAGGCTAGCCTGCTCTACAGAATGAGTTCTAGGACAGTGAGGCCTACACAGAGAAACCCTTTTGTGTGCATGTGTGTGTGTGTATGTGTGTGTGTGTGTGGGGGGTTCTTCCTATGTGCACTTCCCTTCCCTAGCCCCCAGTGAAACACTTAAAATGCTATGTGTTTCTATGTTTGCCCTGCTAACATCAACAGGTCTGGTGGGCCTTCTGCACTTGAGGGTCCTTTTTACGAGTCCCACTACCCTTCCACTGCCCAGACAGCATGCCCTTGGCCACCCAGCTCCAATATCTCCTCAGGGACTGAAGCACAGAAAATTACAAAGAGAACTATGATGTCCTGAGGGAGGACACGGTTAGGAGAATTCAAGCTTAAATTAAAACGGAGAGATTTGGCCTATCTAGTAGCTGAAATGTTTTACTTTGTGTATTTATTGTCACTACAAGGACACAAGAATGAAGATGATTTGGAGTTCTAATAGGCAATCCATTGTATTAAAGTAGAGGGCTGGCCCAGGCTATGTAACTTCTAGCCATGGGTGGCAGAGGGAGCTGGTGTCCTCCTTGTTTTTATCTCTGAGGGGCCAAATCTACAGAATGCTTCCCACCCCCACCCCCAGTTACCTCTTACACGGCAGCCTGACAGTCCCCGCCATGTCTCTTAGTCTCCTAAACTCTGAGTGCCTTGCACACAACTTTCCTTCAACCTTTTTTTTTTTTTTTTTTTAAACCAGCCATGGAACAAGAAGTATCTAAAATGGCCAGGAGCCAAGCTCTGCTTGATGCCCTGAGAGTGAAGCCTGTCTGCTCTTTAGTTCAGGTGCATGTTCGAGTTCAAGTATTAGCCAAATAGAAACCAATGCACACAGTTCTAGGCGGTCTCCTGGGAGTCTGATACCTGTGCAGGCTCCCTCCTGTTCTCCAGAGGAATATTAACACCCCTCCCCCTTTTACTGAGCGTTTACTATGTGCTGTACCGTGCTGAGCACGATACATTAAGTCCTCACAAGCTGCCCAGAGAGAGCTTCAGCTTAGTAAGGTTGGCTTACTTTCCCAAGGCCAGGAGCTAGCAGCAATAGGGCTGGGACCTAAACCCACTGTTCTGCCTTAAGGGGTTGGGAGAGAAGCCTTAGGGAGCTCCAAGTTAACAAGAGGCAAGAAATGGAGTCTGGAGTGCTGGAGTTACAGGCTGAGGGATCCAGGAAGATAGCTCTCTAAAGAGACTTCCTTCTCTCCCCATTCATCCTAGGGTTGAAAGAAGTGGCCAGAAGCTTCCAGGGTTTTCCCAGTATCGACACAAAAGCCATTCCCTGGAGGCTGATGGTCTGGGGAGGTTTTGCTTGCTTGCTTGAGCCACCTTACCAGCACCCTCTGAGAAACTCACCCGACCAGTAGGGCACCTGTGGCACTACAGGCTGGCTGTCGGGGCTGTGGATCCACACCCTGTTAGGCTCCTAGACTTTCTGGGACGCCCTAGCTTGTAGGGCAACTGGGCTGGCCGGTGCCTGACGCCAAGGGCTTCGGATGAGAAGGCAAAGGACAAAGGCAGTGTGGATTTCTGAAATGGGCTTGAGGTCCCTCCCAGTTGTTGCAGTGACAGTGTGGCCCAGATGGTTCCTGTCAGAGGCACAGGGCAAACTCCTCCTGTACTGAGTAGAGCTCTAGAAACAAGAGTGATGTGAAATATAACTGGGTTCCTGTCACTCACTTGTTTAAAGTCTTATTTCCTGCCTCATTTAGGACAAAACCCAAACTCCCTGCCATACCTTTCCTCCGTGGTTTTCAGAATCTAATGATGCTCTGGGATGAGTACCCTTGCCTTCCCCTGTGCCTTAGCTGCCCATGCTCCATCCCACATCTGCTAAGTCAGAAGCTGCATTTACCACACTTCTTTATCACTGAAGTATTAGTATGCCCACCATGATTTACAGCTATTTACTTGTTTATCGTCGGTCTATGTGTCAGAAGATGAGAGCCCTGGGGACAGGGAGCAAGCCTTTCTCGTCAGTGCATACTGCTTGGCAAGAGGTCCAGGGCATATCTGCTGAACGGTGAATTTTCTGAACTAGCTTTTAACAAGAACACTATTGTGCCCATTGTGGTGGTGGTTCGCAGCTAGATTCCCAGCCCTGGGGAGGCTGAGGCAGGAGGATTTGGGACTTAAGGATAGGGTGGGATACATAGCAACTTTTAGGATAGCCTTGGCTACCTAAAAAAGACCCCAAATAAAACAAAATAAAAGCTGAGAACTAATGGTCAAATGGTAGGGGCAAAGAGTCTAGAATATTTGCAGGATTTAGAGCATCCTTGGTTCCCTCCCACTAAAGGATGGGAAACCCATTCTAACACATTCCAAAGCCATCTCGAGGAATAGATGAAACTGTTGACCTAACCAATTTTTCCTGGCCAAATATGCGGTGGGGGTAGGAGATGGAATGGCGTGGTGTCCAAAGATCTGACTCTGAATCTAGTTGTGCTCCTGTGACCCCGAGCAAATTTTTTACTCCTTCTGGGCCTCCTCTATCAAACAAAAATCTCAGCGACTGAGGGCTAAAGAGCTGACCAGGGAAGCTGTGCATGCATGCATCTGAATGAAAATGGCCCCCTAGGCTCCTAGGGAGTGGCGCAACTTCGAAGGATTAGGAGGTTGGAGCAGGTATGGTCTTAGGAGGAAGTGTGTCACTGGGGTGTGGCCTTTGAGGCTTCAAATGTTCAAGCCAGGCCCCGTAACACTCTCTCTTCCTGCTGCCTGCTGGTCCAGATGTAGATAGAACTCTAGGCTGTCCCTCGAGCACCAGGTCGGCCTGTAACAGAACACTGACTGACACACAGTTACATGGCAGCAAGTTGGTAGGTAAATGGATTCATTTTGTTCCAGGCCCTCTGGAGACTCCTAACATTCTAGAATCAAGGTTGGAGCTGAAAGTGAGAGTGAGATGACATCATCCATATCTGCAGACCAGTAAGAGCCTGTGTGTTTACTGTAACTGCTGCATCTGAAGGGGCTAGGCATGTGACTTAGTGCCCAGGGCCTGCTGGGGCCTACTTTGAACCTTCCCCACTCTGTGCCACCAGGAAAGATATCAACAGAGGGC
>JADRCD010222262.1:27989-44302 GCA_019843815.1 Montemys delectorum | reverse complement strand
GGGCTGATAAAGCTGAGGGGGCAAAATCGTAAGGCTGAGTGAGCGCTGGTGGGGACCCCTGCTCACACTTTCAGGGTGGGTGGCGCTTGGGATCTTTCAGTGGGGCCAAACAGCTGTTGGACAGTTGATTTTCTTTTTTGACCAAGTGTATGAGAGGTTTCCGGTTCATAGGACAGGTAAGTTAGGGCATGGGTAGTGACTTATAAAAGGCTTCTTAATAGGGGTGGAGAGATGGCTCGGTGGTTAAGAGCATAGAACGCTCTTGCAGAGGATCTGGGTTCAGTTCCCAGCACCTGTATCTGGTGGCTCACAACAGCCTGTGATTCCAGCTCCAGGGGGGCATGTCACACCACTGGCCTCTGTGACAGCGATGGACTTCAAAAAGTTTCTTAAGTTTACAAAAGGTTTCACCATAGAATTTCATTATTATGTGGGATTTGGGTGCTATTTAAAAAACATGCACATGCGAAGCTTTAAAAATATCCTCTGTAAACTGAAACACATATATAAAGGGACATAGAGTGAGGCAGTCAGCTGTCCCTGCGACTCAGAGACGGGAAAGTTTGCTCTGCCTACAGTAAGTGCTCAGTAAACATTTCAAAGCTGAGATAAAATTTATAAGCTACAAAATTCACCCATTTGGGCCAAGGAGACGGCTTAGCAGTTAAGAACACTGGTTGCTCTTGTAGAGGGCCTGGGTTGGGTTGCCAGCATCCACATGGTGGCTCATATATCTATTCTCTACCTAATTTAAGACAGGACTCCCTCGGTGACTCTGGTGCTCACTGATTGGCTAGACTAGCTGCCCAACAAGCCGCTTTCTGTTTCCACCTCCCAGCACTAGGACTAAAGGGGTTCACTACTACCACTCTTGGGGCTGTTTGCACGGAACCAGGAGAGCTGAACTTAGATCCTTGCACAGCAGGCAGTTTGCGCACTGAACTCTGTCATTTGTTTTTACGTATGTATGATATTCCAGTGTAACGGACATACCACATATTGCTTGTCGGCTCGGATGGTGGAGACAGTTTTTCCCCTTTTGGTTATTATATATACTTAATAACAGTCACTACAACCATACTCTATACATGTTTTTGGATACACATACTTTCAACTCTCCCAAAAACGAAAGAAGAAGCATTGTCAAGCCATTGATAACTATTGAATTTTTTGGAGGAATTGTTTTGTGTGAGCATTAGAATTTTTCCACTTGGCTGGGTGTGCTGGTACATACACACCTTTAATTCTAGCACTTGGGAGGCAGAGGCGTGTGGATCCCTGGGAGTCTGAGGCCAGCCTGTTCTACAAAACCAGTCCAGGACAGCCAGGAGCCAGGTTATACAGAAAGTCTGTCTTGAAAAACCCAAACCAACCAACCAACTAACCAACCAATCAACCAAAAAACCAAAAAAAAAAAAAAAAAAAAAAAAAGCTCCACATTCTCACTTTTGATTATTGCCCTCTAGTGGACATGAGGTGTCAGTGAGTTGATTTACATCGGTGTGATGAGTGGTCCTCATCCTCATCCCAGGTGATTAGCCGCTGTGTATAGAGCTTCTCTGGAGATGTATCTATTCAGATAGTCCACCCACCCCGAAACTGAGGTGGATGTCTTTTTCCTGTTAAGCTTTAACGGTTAGATGTCTGGCCCCTTTCAGCTACGTTACCTGCAATTGCTCCCACTCTCTGGGTTTTCTCTTCCCCTTCTTGAACCTTATCCATTAAGACACAAGAGTTTTCTGTTTTGTAGTTTTTGTTATATTCATGCAGTTATGTCTTTGGTGTACTTTCAGGTAGGTTCTGTGTATAATTAAGAGTCTCAATTCATTCTTTTGCATGTGGATTTATAAGTACCCCCCAGAACCATTCATTTATTTTTATTAGTAAATATTTACTGAAATAAATGTAATTGATTGTGAAGCATCTAAGTGACCCACTGACAGCATTCTGATTTGACGAGAATATAATCGATAAAGGGGATTTCTAGGTCAACCAAAAAAAAATCTTTTTTCCCTTTTTTGCAGAGGGTAGACATTAGAAGTCAGACACTATGGTAGAGCATAAGTGTGCACTTTAAATGCCCACAGTATGGTATTAGATTCCAGGGAAGTTATCTTGCATTCTGAAAAGTGAGTTTGGACTTGTAGGTCACATGGGGGCATCGGCATTACCATTTACATGGCTCCAGCAGTTTAGTTCTCTGTGACTTGAATGGATGTCCAGGTATATGTAATTCTCCCCAAAGCATGAGCCAGGGTACCTTACCTGATGCTGCTCTGGGACCTGCCATCTTCGCTTCCTCCCCGATCACTTAACATGACTTCTGTTCCTTTGTTACAGAAAAGAAGAGGAGAAACTCAACCAAGGAACCAAGGCCTCTGTTTATGTGGAAGACACAGACTAACACATTGAAGTAAGGGTCACACTCGGGTGACTTCTTTCTTCAGTTTGCACAGCTGTTAGCCCATCTCCAACAGAGATCTCTCGGGTCACTGTGCAATAGCTGAGGATATTTCCAGGAGCAGAGACTCTTGGCCTGGCAGATTAGTCTCCTAATTAGCTTCAGAGTTGACTCTCCTTTCAGAGTACTTGTGTATATGACTAAGGAGCCAGGCTACTTCCTTCAATGCTGAGAGGACACTACTGTTTGAGGTCCGTGGGTTATATTAGCCACTACCAATAATGAGCTTCCAGTGTGTGAATAAATGTGTGTGTGTGTGTGTGTGTGTGTGTGTGTGTGTGTGACAGGACAGTTTCTCCCTAGCTTGGCCTTGCTGTTTGAGCTAAGCTGTGTGGTCATCAAAGCTGCTTCTCCTCTCTGCCTCCCCAGTGGCTGGATTCTAAGCATGTGTCTCCACACCCAGTTGTTTACATTTCTGATGACTGAACTCAGACCTTTACTTTTATATGACAACACTTTATCAACTGGGCTATCTGTCCAGCTCAATAAATCATCTTAGATGAGATGAAAAGATTAATCTCTGATGGTTTGGAGTTTTGTTTTTTTTTTTTGTTTGTTTGTTTTTTGTTTTTTTTTTCGAGACAGGGTTTCTCTGGCTGTCCTGGAACTCACTCTGAAGACCAGGCTGGCTTCAAACTTAGAAATCCGCCTTCCTCTGCTTCCCAAGTGCTGGGATTAAAGTCGTGTGCCACCACTGCCCAGCGATGGTTTGGTTTTTATTATGAGTCATTTATGGCATGATGGTAAGTGACCCAAGGATCAGAGACATGGCTCTCCAGTTCAGAGCACTTCCTGATCTTGCAGAGGGCCCGAGTTCAGTTCTTAGTACTCACATAGTGGCTTGCAACTATTCATACCAGGTCCAGGAGATGCAACATCCTCTTCTGAGCTCTTTGGGCACTGCACACATGTGGTACACATACAAATAGGCAGGCAAAATACTCATAAAGTAAAACAAATCAGCAAAAAGATTAAAGAAAAATTAACCAACTAATATCATCAAGTATAACCTGTGGTTTCTGACAGGAGATACAAATTTAAACAAATTACAAAAAACTTGGAGTTTGGGTTGGGCATTGCCACACACCTTTAAATGTCCGCACTTGGGAGGCAGAGGCAGATGATCTCTGAGTTTGAGGCCAGCCTGGTCTACTAAAGGAGTTCCAGGACAGCCAGGGATACACAGAAAAACCCTGTCTTAAAAAACAAAACACCGTCACCCCCCAAAAACCCAACTAACTGCGAACCATGTACTATAAAGAGCAATAAGTAAACCCTTTGAAAATAAAAACTGAATTAGTGGGAGAATAAACTTAGTATTTTTCAGCTGGGTGGTAGAGGTGCATGCCTTTAATCTCAGTGCTTGGGAGGCAGAGTCAGGCAGATCTCTTAAGTTCCAGGCCAGCCTGCTCTATAGAGTGAGTTCTATAGGGCCAGCTTGGGCTGCAGAGATTTTTGTAATTTGTTTAAATTTGTATCTCTTGTCAGAAACCATAGACTATATGTAATATGTCTCAAAAACCAAACTAACCAAAGCAAACAAAACAAAATTTCCATTAGGAGTGGATGATGGCACTGCCAAGTATTCCTCTTAGACTCTTCTCAAGAACATTGACCTTTTAAACTTCTGTATTCCAGAGTCTGAGGATTTTTGAGGACAGCATCAGCACCCCTTGAAATCAATGGAAACGTTTCCAGTGATGACCTGTCATCCTACAGGTTCTGGAGCACAAACCTGCCCAGATGAGCGACGCCCCTGGCTGACAGATTTGGGTTCTGCCTGAGCCACTAGACTCAGGCTTACCTTCATGACTATGGTTCTCATTCCAGAGCGCAATTGTGCGTTAGCCTTTGCAAACTGAGAGCTTACATATTTGTCCTTCCACATTCCTATGGTGTGTTGACTCCTATACTCCTGTGTATACTGGATCAGAGGGGTAAGAAGCCAACTAGCTTGTCTGCCAGGACACACCTTCTTCTCACATTTTAGTTTCTTTAGAACAATGTGGTAAGGGTCTGGAGAGACGGCTCAACTCTCCTCTTGCCGAAGATCCCAGTTCAGTTCCCAGCACCCATTTGGTGGCTCACAACCATCAGTATCCAGTTCTAGGGGATGTGACACTCTTCTTTGGTGTCTGCAGGCACTGAATGCACGTGATACATGTAGGCAGCCCCCTCACCCCCATAAGATGAAAATAAATTAAGTCATAAAAAGATGAGCTGAACATTCCAGCCACTTTTGATTAATACCAAAACCCAAATTCACACAGGAAGTCTGATTTTCATGGCTGTCTTTAAATGGAAACATCCTGTTTTACTGATTTTTCTTTTTCAGTATCCTAGGTGTATTGTTTTGCCAATTATTCCAAGGCTTATAAGTGACAGCACGAATCTAAGCACAGTACCTACACAAGGTCTCAAGAACACCAGCATGTGCTGCCAGGATGAATTGCTCAGCATCACTTTTGTATTTATTTATTTATTTTTAGACAGGTTCTCACTATGTAGTGCTGGCTGGTCTAGAGCTAGCTATGCAGAGTTGGCTTCAAACCTAGAGACACCCCCTGCCTCAGCTCTCAAGTCTTCAGTCAAGGGTGCACCACCACATCTAGCCTGGCTGTAGGTTTGTAGTGAGCACAGGCAGCGTGCTTGCTATATGCTTCTTTTCATCCCCTCCAGAAGACTCTGCTCGTTTGCAGACTGGAGTCCTTAAGCAATTTATTAGAAGACTTTGTGATACACCATAACTTAAAACAAAACAAAACAAACAAACAAACAAACAAAAATAGACTTGTGAAGAAGGCCAATCCAAAGCAAATGACCATTTTTTTTTTTTTTAACAGTCGTATGTATGAGAACTGGAAGAGATTATTTAAAGTTCTTTTGGTTTTAATTCACCTTATTTTAAGGAGAATTTGCCATGGACCAAAGAAAAATACCAAAGCTACCTAAATGGAATGAACCAATTTTATTTTTCCCTTTATCTGAGTATAAAGCAAACTTTTCAAGTGGTCTATGGAAAGAGGAGGGACAGCTTTCTTTCTTGCTTCTACTTACAGGGTCTGTGCACACTAGCACTACGTGGAGAACAGAGAACATCTAAAGGTTCAGGTCTGGGGTTAATCTTGGCCATGTGATGGTTTAGTTGTCACTGACTGGGCTGCATAGATGATTTCTTTTTAACAAACTGGAATTTCCAAACGATTCTATGTCTACATATTGGATCTTGATCTTTTACCCAGTCTTTAAAAACAAATTGGTATAATTTACATATAAATTTTGGTCTTGAAATTCATTCTATAAGTCTTGTTCTGCTTTTTATCATACTTAAAAAAGGTTTTGTCCTTATTTCTCTCCGTTCCCCTCTCTTTCTTAAAAATTAAGACTGGGTCTCACCATATAGCTCTGGCTGTCCTGGAATTCATTTTGTAGTCCAGGCTGGCCTTGAACTCAGAGATCCCACTGCCTCTGTCTCCCTACTGCTAGGAATAAGGGCATGCTCCACCGTACCTTGGTCTAAAGTTTTGATATCTAGTTTTGAAGCTACAAGTTAGATTTATATTTTCTCTTGTGAATATTAGCAACTGTGTATACTTCATACCTGTAGTGAAGTAGTTAAAAATGTCCCCAGGGACCTGCAGCTTGTGTCTTGTTTGAATACTCAAGGGTGTCACATTATTGTCCAGTGTCTCCTTCCTAAGAGTACTTTTGTACTGTAACTTATTTTTTATTATGCCTGTGTAAATAAACCCTTAGTAATAAAGAAATGTGAATTTTATTATTTGCTTACACACAACTCTTCAAAATTCACAATAGCAGTTAATGGAAAACAAGGGAAGATGTTTATCTCTGCTCAAGTTTTCTTAGGAGACATAGTAGAGTCAGACATGCAGAGCAGTCATTAATTGATGAAATTAATTTCTAGTAGTCTTATATTTCTATAGACTTTACTCATTGCTTTGGAGAGTTGGGAAATGGGCAAAATGATAGCACACATTTGGAAGACTCATTTCTTGGACCTAACCCTAGTCTGAGTCTTACTACTGAAGTCCAGGTTGTCCTTAGTCCTTCTGCCTCAGCGTTGCAGATCTTGGATCTACAGGCTTTTGCCATCCTGCCTGGCTAATTGGGAAGTTTAGAAACAAGGATTTTTGTTTTTTTACTCATTCTTTTCACAGAAAAAACTACCGGCTTTCAAGTATGGTAAAGTGTGACAGTTGAAAATGTCAGCTATGAAATATTTCCAAAGCTGAGGCTTTTTATTCTCCTTTACTTTAATTAACCATGGCGGGTCCAGGAGAATTGGGTGATTACATCAGGAAAGCAGGGTCCTTTTCCTCCTTTTTTTCAGAGCATGTTAGACTGTCTCATGTCACGTCAAGTGCCATGATAATGATATCCTTACTTTTACAACGCAAAGATACACAAACCCAAGTTCCCCTTCACCTCTAATACACGCTGTAATGATTTCACATCACTGTCACTGCAGTAATTTAATAAGCATCCAATTCTGGATGATGTAATGGCTACATTAAAAGGAACATAAATGACGACGCTGGTACGTATTTACCTCAGGACCCAATAAAGAGGTATATTTATTCTGATCCTGTATGGTCGCCTAAGTTTCCCTTTACTTCAAATGTATGAGAGTCTTTTGTGAGGGTTCAACGTGGACACTCTAGAGAGATAACTTCTGGATTATAGTCGGAGGATCGAGCCTGGTTCCCGGGAATTCCATAAAAAGAAAACTGTGTTTCCAAAGTCTGTAGCCAATTTGAAGCAGAAGAGCGCAATCAGATCTTTCTTGAGAGTCAAAGAACCGCTGATCAGGGTAACCAGGTACGATTCTAGTAACACTCCATGTCCCAGATTGAGGTTGGGTCCCGGATGGCTATTTCAAAGGTGACTCCCGAAATGACGTCACTTCCGGCACCACCTGCACGGTACCGGGGAGCCAGCCGTAAAGAGGGCGTGTAAGTGTCAGAAGAGCTGTCGGGATGCAGCAGGCAAGAGGAGCAGTAGGAGGTCGTGGCTGTGCTCTCTTTCCACTGCTGAGCATCCTAGTCGTACAGGGTGAGTGCACCAGCTGGCTGGGCTCCACTTCCGGCCGGGGGGGGGGTCAGGAAAGATGGTCGCTTTTCCGGTTCCGGGTTGGGGGCTCTCAGGAAACCCCCCGCTCGGTCTCTGCGAAGGAAGGAAGGAAAGGAGGGGGTGTAGGGTGATGTTCTTTCCCGGCTAGCACCTCCCACTGCGGAGAGTTGGTTCCCCTCAGCTCTCGGAGCCCGACCACCTTGTGAGACTTGACACTACCTTGATGCCGTGATGAAACCACAGCTCAGGCTTTGCGGACACTCACCGTTCTTGTGAGAGTTTCAGTAGTTTGTCCGCCAGGGTTCTGTACTGCTGTTACACCCTGGTCGGAAATGGGCAATTCTTGTTGTTCCAGTTATTTTGAGAGACAGAAGCAGGGATAGAAAAAAGAAAAAGAAAGGAAGAAAGAAGAGAAAGAAGAAAAAGAAGAAAAAAAAAGGAAAATTATGACAGTGATTTTATTTCAGGGGTTTTTAAATAAAACATTTAGACAAGGGTTTATAGTATGATTTTTCTTATAGCAGGCATATTGTTGAAGAAAAGGCGCCTTAGGACTTTATAAACATTCTAAAGTATAAGAAAAGTCACAGCCATTCTTTTGAAACTTGAATCTTTTAACTATTGTCAGTACAGTGTTGACTTAATGACACTATGGTAAGGTTTGGATAATTTTACTTTCATGCTATGCCAATTTCTAAATTTCAATCCAAACTAATTAGCTTTATTTTGAAGTGCAAATATTGCCTGATTTGTGTGTGTGTGTGTGTGTATGTCTTCTTAAGAAATAGAATACTGGTATAGCTAGTATTAGAATGAATTGTTGTATTGTAACATTTCCCTGAAAATAATGGACGTTTCTGAAAGGGGTCTTTAATATTGTGTAACTATGAACACATTAGGTAGCAGAGTCTCATCAGGTAAGGTGAGGAGGCTTTAATTTATCTGGCGACTAATCTGCATGTTGCCAGCACACTCCCTGATCCCTCCCAGCTACGGATGGCATCATCAGTGTCCGGTTTTCCCTCTGAGTTCTTTTTACAGCAGATCCAGGCCTACTGTCACTTCATATAAACTCATCTCTACCTCTCTCTCTCTCTCTCTCTCTCTCTCTCTCTCTCTCTCTCTAATACGCAGCAGGAGTGTGGGGGGAGAAATGTCCAACTATTGTCCCAATGAGAAAAAAAATCTTAGCAATTATGTCTTTTATAGATCTAGTGTCATTTCACATATAAGAGCAGGTATCAAATCTAGCAAAACAAATGGTTCAAACAAATCAATGTTGGAGGGCTGGTTAGATGGATCAGTAGGCAAAGGCCCTTGCTGTGCACGGCTAAGGACAGAACCAACTCAGCGGAGTTGTCGCTGATCTCTACAAGTGTGTGTGCATTCTATTAATAGTTTTAAAGTTATTGATCACTGTGTATAAACTATTAAAGATAGATTTACATCCCTCACCCACTCTTCCAGGTTTTCTTGAATAGATTTATATTTTGCCTTTAAAACAAACAAACAAACAAACAAACAAACAAACAGGTCTAGAGAGCTGGTTCGGTAGTTAAGAGCACTTGCTCTTCTATAGGACTCTGGTTTGAGTCCCAGAATTGACATCATGGCTAACTATGATTTGTAACGCCAACCCCACGGAATCAAATATCCTCTTTGACCTTCAGGGACACCAGACATGATGCAAGTGCTGCACAGGAAGGCAAAACACCCAGACATATAAAATAAAAAATAAAGTTATATAGTTCACATGCTTATTCATTTATTAGATATACAGTTCAGTAATTTTTAGTATGCATGGTTGTACAATCATCATTACAAACACTTTTGGAACATTTTTATCAACCAAAAGAGAAATCTCATATCCATTCTGACTTTCCCACAGGCCCTGGAAACCACCTATCTGCCTCTTTAAGCCTTTGTCTATTCTGGGCACGTAATACAAAGTGGACCAGGTGTGCCCCTTTGTGAGTAGCTCTTTTCACTTAGTGTGTTTGCAGTGCTTTGTCTGGTTGGTTGTCGGTTTGTTTGTTTTGTCTTTTTTGAACCATAGGTGGTAGGCTTTGCTTTCCCACCAGTGTTTACTTGCCATCCCTCTTCAGAGACTGAAATCCCTTACATTGTTATCTTGTTTGAATTGTCCTTAAGTTTTAAGTCTGATTCTGCTCATTTCAGTTGGCTAAGTATATAGAAATGATAGGCTGGGGGTCTGGGGATGTTGCTCAGGGTGTAATGGTACATGCCTATCCTAGCACTGGGGATGTAGAGGAAGGAGGACCAGGAGTTCAGGGTCATCCTCAGCTACATAGTGAATATGAATAAAACCTGAGAAACAGGAGACCCTGTTTGAAAAAACAAGGGAAGGAGGACAAGGAGGAGGGGAAGCGATAATGACAGAGAGCCCAGTATTACACATTTTCATGTAGTGTCAGTATGTAAATTTAAGATGGGAAGATTTGCATTTTGCAATTTGGATGTATAAAGTTAGGGCCTTTGATTTTGTCATATTAAATTTCTTTCAGCTCTAAAATTACTTTTATTAGAATGTGATTTTTATTCTTCATTAAATGGTTTTGTTAATTTTCATGATATTTGTATGGTTGGCTGGTTTTACTTGTTCAGAATAAATATCAAGTGAGAACATGGTGATCCCATCACTTGGAATGCTGAGGCAGGAGGATGGAGTGCTGGAGGCTGGACTAGCATTGGCTACATAGCATGATCCTGTCTCAAGAAACAAAATAAAAATAAAACAAAAATTAAATCTCTGAAAGGATATTGTGCTAAAATGGGGGAAATATTTGAGTGGATATAACATAGTATTAAAGAGATGGGGGAGATTTGAATGGTAACATAGGAGTAGAGAGATTTTAAGAAGGGATTTGAGAGAAAGATAGAGATATGGGGAAAGAAGGGAAGGGGAGGAGAAAGGTAGAGAGAGAAAGGGAGGGAGAAGAGACAGAGAGAAAGAGAGAAATGGAGGGAGGGAAAGGAGAGAGAGGAGGGGGAGACTCAGTGGAGAGGTGGCAGGAGAAACTACAGAGGTTCTGAAGTCTAACTCTAGCCCAGATCTTGTCTTAACTTTAAAGCAGGTATTGGCAGCCGTTTCCAGTAATGGAATGGGAGTAAACATTTAGGGTGTGTAGGCAGCTGTTCTCTGCCACATCTTCTCAGTTTCTGCCAGGTGTGCAAAAGCAGCCAAACAAACCAATGTGGTGGCATTCTAATACAATTCTGTTCACAGAAAGGTTGAAGCATTTTAGCTATTTCCTGTGTGACCACGGGAGAGATTGATTGGTTTAGACAATCTGGGTTACCTGTAGACAGAGAGCAAGGTGACGGCTAATTATTATGAGTTTGCTCCTTTCTCATGAAAGCCATCTGCTTCCACTTGAGTTATGGGCTGTAGGTTGCTGACCCCTGACATGCTGTTCTTTGACATTATCTATTAGGCATCAAAGACACATAAACTTAGCCAGAGCCAGACTCATGTGTGGTTTCCCCTTTTTCGGTGAGTGGCTTTTCTTAGTAGAAACTGAGAGTCATTCTTAACACCTTCCTCTCTCCAGCATTAGTTTCTTGTGGGAACTCTCTGTGCATTTGTGTGATAGGTTTTTCCTCCTTCAGTATACCACCTCGGACTAGAAGTGATTATTCATAACTGATCTTTTCCTGAATGGGTGCAGACAGAAACATCGAGGAAGGCATTGAAAATCCCATAAACATAAGGAGAGAATGAGTGAGCAGTGCACATGTCTTCTTACACTAGTAACCATGGTGACCCTGCCAATTTCTCTCTGCTCTCCTCCCTCCCTCTGGAGATTTGTCTTGATGGTGCTTGCATTTCATGGAGGAAATGGCATTTATAAATCAAGTGTGGTCATGGCACATGAGTTTGGGTGGTACTGTATCCTAGGAACTTTGGAGGAAGAACAGAGACTTCAGGGAATTTGGGGAAGCCATCACAAAGTAGGCTGGTATATGAGTGGTGGTGAAGGTGTTTGAATGTTGGGGTGTAGTGGGAAGCAACTTCAGCAGCATGGTAGGAATGGGGAGATCTTTCGAGACAAGTCATATTCTAAGAAAAGCATAGAGGTGTGAAAGGAAACAGGATTTTTGGAAAACGACTGGACAGTCCAGGCACAGTACAAGGGGTATGATGTAGTTGGCAGATGTCTGAGAAAGACTTTTCCTGTTTAGATTTTAATCCACAGCCCAGTGGAGAATTAGTTCAGGTTTTCTAGTATGTGTATTGTCCACTTTAATAATAATAGTTAATATCTGTTAGAAGTTTTTATCTTATGAACTCTACTAAGCATTCTATGTGTGTTTATTTATTTGTTTATGTATTGTGGTACTAGGGAGAGAGAGCACAGGGCCCTACACATTCCACCACTGAGCTGTATCCAGGCTCGTATATGTTTAGAGTGTATTGGATGCTCACAATCCTTGGAGGGTTATTTTTTCCATTCGCCAAATACAGCAACTGAAGGAAGCCTGAACAGGTTAAGGAACTGTGTGACCTAGCCCTTATCAGAAGTCAGACATGCCAGAGCTTGGTGCTGTTCTGGATAGGCTCAAATCTTTTTTGTTTTTTTGAGACAAGGTTTCTCTGTTGTAGCCCTGGCTGTCCTGAAACTCACTCTGTAGACCAGGCTGGCCTCGAACTCAAAAAACCACCTGCCTCTGCCTCCCAAGTGCTGGGATTAAAGGCGTGCGCCACCACTGCCCAGCAATAGGCTCAAATATACTCCTTTAAGCTCTATGTTGTATTCATGTTTTAGGCTAAAACTATAGGATGAGGGGCACATATAATTTGTAGGTTCATTCTACCATTTGGGTTTTAGACCCAACTCTCTAGGACTGAATACGATTTTTCTTCTTGTTGATGGGTCAGGAATTGGAGCTTGAGAACAGAGGTTCTTCTGGCAGAGAAATGAGCATTTACAGGGGTATATAAGAAGGGACAAATTTAGCGTGGCTGTCAGAAAGAGTGCTGTGTGAGGAACCAGATGGCCGTCATTTTTGAGATGGGCCGGATTCTTATTAAGGGCCTTATTAGTGAGCTCTGCTTTGGTCTCCTCCTATCAGCAGGAATGTGACCAGACTAGATTGTCCAGAGAGGAGTGAGAAAAAGATTCAAAGCTGCCAGAGGTACAGGCAATGGGACAATGACTCAGAAACACCAGCGGTAGGAAAGGTCAAAAACCCGTAGGAGAAACAGGAGGCGACCTCAGCAGGCAGGCGTGGGGTGTTGCTGGAGGTAGGTCGACTTTCTGGGTGTTGAACGTGTTTTAAATCATTCAATCCTCACAGTGACTTGGAGGTGAGCTCCATTTCTGCCAGGATGTATAAACTGAAGGAGCAGGCAATTTGCTGAGCTGCTCAGAGCCAGCCATTGGGCTGGGGTTTGAACCCAAGTTTCTGACTTGTGTTGTGCCCTGCCTGCCTGTGACAGAGGACCACTGCATGGATTGCTCTTTTCTCAAATCATGCTGTGGCCTTTGGCCTTGGCTTAGTGAGTCAGAGAAGGAAGCAGGAAAAACAAAGGGTAGTGTTTTAATTTTCTAAAACATGACTCTCCAGTTGGGGGCATATTTTTATTCATGGATTCCCCAACATCACAGGGGATCTGTTGGAAGAAAGTGCCAGGTCTGTCTGTCTGTCTGTCTGTCTGTCTGTCTGTCTGTCTGTCTGTCTGTTTGTTTGTTTTTTCTTTCTTGTAGAGAGATGGAATGTCAAAGTTGGAATGAATGTTTTGGGAAGACTACACTCTGTAGGCTTTTAAAAATGATATCTTACTTTTACATTGTAGAACACATTTGATTATATTTTTTTTCCTCTCCATAATTTACTTTTTTTAAATGTTAAGTATAGAACCTAGGGCCTTCCAAGTTAAGGCAGGTGCTCTGCCATCAAACTGCACCTCCCGCCAGCCCTCTATCATTTACTTTTAATAGATGTGTGGTTCATTAACCAGCTTTAGGAGAGGGAGCATAACCAGGTGTGGTGGTACATGCCTGTAATCTCAGGGCTTGGAGGGATGAGTCAACAGGACTGTCAACTTAGGACAGACTGGGCGACATAGCGAGGCCTTGTTTCAAGAAGGAGGAGGAAGAGGAGAGGAAGGAGAAAAGGAGGAGAAAGAAGAGGAAGAAGAAGTGTTAGAAGGATCAACAGTTTGGAATTCTTCCAAAGGACCAGAGTTCAGTTCCCACATCTCACAGCTGACAAGCACTTGTAACTAGCTCAGAGGTGATGCCTCTTGTCTCCATGGGCACTAGCACTCTTGTAGATGTACCCATGTGAGGGTAGAAACACACATACACATGATCAAAAATAAGACAAATACATTCTTTTTTAAAAAGAAGAGGAGGAGGAAGGGGAGGAGGGAGAAGAGGAGGAGGAAGAGGAGTAAGGAAAGACTAGACAGAACCTTTTTGGACAGCTTTAAAAATAACTTTCCTATTTGTATTGTCTGTCTTTATTTTGCTACTGGCTGAGACACTAGTGGCTTCATGATGGGACTGTACTATGTTTGGTTGTGTCTGATAGACCTCATAAAAGCCGCTGTATTCCTGGAGTGAGTGTGGTGAGGTGTTGGGGAGGGCACAGGATTGGTGGGGTGGGTATTGTTGCCTTCTAGTTACTGGGCAACACTTACTTGCTTATATTTAATTTAACTACAAGCCTGTGATTGGGAAAATGCTAGTGTGGTTAGGTTTTAAAGTTTTGTCCAACTGTTTACTATGATTTAAGGCTATAAAGTGTTAAAAAATGTTATCCAAGATTATTAGATCTTAGTTCCTTCTTTCTTGTGGATTTGGCTGAAAATACATTGATGGCTCTGGCCTTTTGGGGAGTTCACTAAGTGATGCAAAGCTTCTCTCATGTTCACATTTGGGTAATCCAACAGAGCAGATGCACTGTACGTGTTTGGGCTTGCTCCCATTAGGTATGCGTATCGTCCTCTCCTTGGAGATAAGTGCAGATGCTCATGTTCGAGGATATGTGGGAGAGAAGATCAAGTTGAAATGCACCTTCAAGTCCTCTTCAGATGTCACTGACAAGCTGACCATAGACTGGACATACCGTCCTCCCAGCAGTAGCCGCACAGAATCTGTAAGTGTGGGCTTCCAGAAAGTTCCCTTGAGTGCCTGGCATGGTGACACATGCCTGTAATCTCAGCATTGGTGAGGTAGGAAGGTTGGGAAATCAAGGCCATGCCTCAGCCACATAGCAGGTTTGAAACCAGCTTGGTCTACCTTTAAAGGAAGAAAGGGGCTAAAGGCGCCTGCTGTGCAGGTCCGGTGACCGGAGTTCAATCCCAGAGACCCATGGAGGAAGTCAAAAGTTGCCTTCTGACTTCCACATATACCACATAGCACTAGTGCTCCTACACGCTCACAACCCCCCCCCCACCGAAACACACTCATAGGCACACACTCACATATGTGCATGTACACATTACTTCTATACACAGTCACACACGTGCATTCACACACTCACATACACACTCACACACACACAGGTGTGCACACTCATACCTGAAATACAGTTAAACCTAGGAAAATAGAAAGAAAAGAAACTTTTAGACCTTTGGAGTGAGCCACACTTATGCCTCCCAGGATATCTGTTTAATTACATAGAGCCTTTTACTCTGACATGTAAGATTTTTGTGCATTACCTTCAAGGAAAACAATGGTCAGAAACCAAGAGGAAGTGTGGTTTAATTTTGTTGCCTTGTTGTTTCCTTCTGTGTGGTGTTGCAGCTTTGTTTTAAGTCTGATGTACTAACAAGGGCATCGAGACGTGGGCTGGAGAAATTCCCCACTCACATCACAGACATCCTTTATCTGAGAGCTACTCGAATCCTGCTGCCTCAGAGGGTGTGTCTGTCTGAGAATCCACACTGCAGATTTATCTCGGCTTTTCCTCTGGCTGTGTAAACGTCTGCAGTGATTTATGTAGCTGCCTTTGAAGGAAGTGGTGGCACCTTGTACTGGTGACAGATGGCCTTGTGATATTAGAAGCAATATACTTTAATCACACACATAAAACATATTTATGGTTCAAATTCCATTATGGGTGTTTAATTAGAGATTACAGTGCTGTAAAAACCCTTTCTCTTTATAGTTCCACCAGTCACCTTGGTTTAGGATGCTATTTAAGAATGTATTTGAAACCCTGTCTTGAAAAACCAAAAAAAAAAAAAAAAAAAAAAAAAAAAAAAAAAAAAAAAAGACTTTTGCCGGGCAGTGGTGGTGCACGCCTTTAATCCCAGCACTTGGGAGGCAGAGGCAGGTGGATTTCTGAGTTTGAGGCCAGCCTGGTCTACAGAGTGAGTTCCAGGACAGCCAGGGCTATACAGAGAAACCCTGTCTCAAACAAACAAAACAAACAAACAAACAAAAAGAATGTATTTGAGTTGGGGCTGAAGAAATGGCTCAGCAAGTAAGAGCACTGGCTGTTCGTCCAGAGAACCTGGGTTCAATTCTTAGCACCCACATGGTGCTATATCCTATAACCCCAGTTCCAAGGAGATCAGACACCCTGCTCTGACTTCCATGGGTATGTCATGCACTATATACATATATACACTGCAGGCAAAATACTCATACATATAAAATAAAATACTTTTTAAAAATTGTTAAAAAAGAATGTGTCATAGGCATATATAAATTGGATCTTCCTTCCTTCCTTCCTTCCTTCCTTCCTCTCTCTCTCTCTCTCTCTCTCTCTCTCTCTCTCTCTCTCA
>JADRCD010222262.1:3079-18364 GCA_019843815.1 Montemys delectorum | reverse complement strand
AGAAGAAGAAGAAGAAGAAGAAGAAGAAGAAGAAGAAGAAGAAGAAGAAGAAGAAGAAGGGGAAACAGCAGCTGCTGCAGTAGCAGCAAGGATCATTCTAGAAGTCTTGGGTAACTTGTAGAATAGAACCAACATTTTCTAGAACAAGATTTAAAATGTTTTCATTAAAACATAAGATTTTATTTTATGTGTATGGGTATTTTGCCCTTCTGTATGTTATTCACTGTGTACATGCAATGCCATGGAGGTCAGAAGAGGGTATCAGATAACCTGGAGATTGAATGATATGTGGTTGTGAAGTACCATGTGAGTGCTGGGAATCAAACTCAGGTCTTGTTAACTACTGAGCCCTGGGAGTCAAACCTAGGTCTTCTGGAAGGGTAAAGAATGCTCTTAACTATGGAGTCATCTCTCTAGCCCCAGAGCAAGATTTAAGAATAAAATCAGGAGTTGAGTTTAAACGTACTAAGTTTGAAATGTGCAGTGAGCAGTTATGTTTTCTGAAGAGAGGCCTAGTCTGCAGATTTAACATAGGAGCCATTATGAGATCCAGGAAATAGATAGAGACCTACATATGTAGGAGAGGTCAAGGGACTAAGCCAGGAGTTCTCCAAGGCTTCTAGATTAGAGAGAGAAAGAGAAATTAGCAATAGAGAATGAAAAGAGATGACCTCTGAAGATGGAGGAGAAGCGGGAGTTTGTTCTCTTGGGGGATGGGAAAGAAACTTTCAATTTCTTGTGGGTGGTTTGGTGATGTGGAAGCTGTTGGTGACCTCGGCAGAAGTAGCTCCAATGGGATAGTGAGGACACGAAGGGCTGGGGAAGGGGCCAGAACATCACAAGGATGTGTACCTTGGGTAGTGGGTATAAGCAGCTCTTCCAGGTAGGAGGCAGAGGAATGGGCAGTAGGTAGGGAGGAGGCTGTATCTGAAGTAACTTTCTGGGTGAGTAAAATGGGGTACAAATGTACTCCATTGGAAGAGCCAATGGAGAAGGAAAACTTGATGTTGCAAGAGAGAGAGAAGGTAGGACTGCTGACTTGACACTGGAAGGCATCACAGGACATAGTAGCTGTAGATAAAGGCATAAGAACAATAGAGAAAAGCTGGACATGGTAGTGCCCGCCTTTAGTCCCAGCACTCAGGAAGCAGAGGCAGGCAGGTCTCTGAGTTCAAGACCAGCCTGGTTTACAGAGTCCAGGACAACCAGGGCTATACAAGAAAAAACCCTGTCTTAAAAAATGTACATACAAAAAAAATGTACATACAAACGAACAAACAGGACAATAGAGAGGCCGAACAGATGAGGCTATTTGCACGTAAGTGAATCTAATGGTGGAGTCATGGATGTTCTTCACAGACTGCCTTCCTTCTCAAGCGTAGGAGAAAGCAGGGTCATGCTCTGAAAATGATAGGAAGAGGAGGAATCAGAGGACAGTGGAAAGAGTTTAGGTATGAAACAGTTATTTAGAAGAATGGGAAAATTAGGGCCAGCAATATGGCTTGGAAAGAAATGGTACTAGCTTCCAAGCCTGAGGACCTGTGTTTGATCCCTGGAACATATAGTGGAAGGAGAGGATTGTCGTCTTCCAACCTTCATATGTGTGAGTATACACAAGCACACATAAACACTCTCTAAGTAAGTCATCCAGTCAGTCAGTCAGTCAGTCAGTCAGCCAGCCAGTCAGCCAGTCAGTCAGTCAGTCAGTCAGTCAGTTGTCAGTCGTCAGTCAGTAAGTCAGTGAATAGTTTTTTTTTTTAAGACCAATAGAATTAAGACCCAGAACAATCTGATATACCAGATAGCACTAAGGGCACATTTGAGGTCCCAAGTGATGAGGCATGAGTTTGAAGAGTAACAGTGAGAAGAGCTGCACTCCCACATGTGTTACAGAGTGCTGTGCACAGTGCTGAGAAGCTCACACCTGTTGTTCCACGCACATCTGTGAGGTGTGTTTCTATTATCCCCATTTCAGAGATGCTGAAACTGTTGTTAAATAACTATTCAATGTCCTTTAGCTAGAAAGGTTGAACTGAGGTAAGTGAGCTCCTGACCGCAGCCCTGCATGTTCTGCCGTAGACAAGCATCTTTTCTTGTATGCTGAGGTTCTAAAATACAGTCATCAAGGAAAAAGGAACCCCTGGGCCTTCAAAGCAGAAGTCAGCCTGGTAGACACATTGTATCAAGGTCCTGTGATGCTCCATGGAACATAGGTGTGTTCAGGGATATCCCACCGTGGCTACTCCCACGTGCAGTACCTTTTTGAGACCTTATACACATGGTCTTCATCTAAGTCTGACTGTGACGTTGAGATGCATGCATATACATCTGCTACTCTTTCCCCTGTAGGATTCAGACTACGAAGAGGCATACTGATGAAGTGTGCGCGATGCAAGAAGTGTTACCTGACAACAGGAAATATCCCACTCTCCTGTCAAGGAGTGCCATTGGCGGGGACAGCAGTGACAGAAGATTCTGAAGGTCATCAGGGAAGACCTTAAGGACCACTTATTTATTGAAGACACGTTTATTTTGTATTTATAAACTGTTCAGAAACTCCAGGAAGGGACTCATGACTTCCCTTCTTAATGTACTCTAATTGAACGATGAAATTCTTGAACAGAAAGAAACACAGTGCTTGGTTTACCTTTGCTCTTGAATGTAGTTCATGGTTTCTTCCAGTTGCCTGAAAGAAACCAAATGTCTGTCACTCTGCTGATGCCAAAATTGTCCTTTTTTAATGGTATGGAGCTTGTAGCTTCCTGATGATGTGCCAATGAACAACCCGCCTATTTGGGATGGATCGCCTTGGTTTCTTCTCCACAGATGTTCTCTGGTCAGCATTCAGTATGCGTTCCGTGGTTTAATGGTCATCAGCTGTGTTTATGAGACAAGCAGTATTTGACCCCGATTCCTTTCAGCTCAGTAGGTTTACAAGTTATAGGCTTGCTTGGATTGGGTCTTTTAAGTATTAAAGTATTGTCAATTTACAGTTAAGGAAACAATTTTTGATGTAGAAGAATCTTTTTCATTTGTCTTGTTAGCTGTACTTTGGGCCACAGAATCTTTGGTATTTTGTGTTCCTGCAGCTGACTAATTTGTGGTTTCCTTCTTGGTGTTTTAAGTTAGAGGCAAGAAATGCCTCTTCAGAAGGTTTTTAGTGGTGACTTTAGAATATTTTTTGTAGTCCTTTGCTTTGGATCTTTTCATGTTTCTTTTGTTGTTTAGAACTTTGTCTGGTTCTAAATTGCACCAGAGGTGGGTATTATATCTGCAGGCTGGTGTACTCAGTACTGGAGTGAGGAAGTGAGGATGTGCAGGACATCTCCCCTTTCTCCACTCAGTGCCTTGGAACCCACACCTCTACTCTCCTCTAGCAACTTATTTGTTATTTTAATTTATACTGGGTTTTCTGTAAACCACTAAGATGTGCCTGACTTACTGGAAGGACTAGCAAATGTACAAACAGTGCTCTCCAGAGAGAGTCACTGATGGCCCCTCCCCCAGCCTGGTTGGTTAACCATGGTGGTCTTCCTCATGGTTCTTCCTAAAGTAGCTTGGGAGGACTCCATATGACAGTGTTATATACTATGGATCTTATCAAAGTCATTCTATTTACCACGGAAGATTGTATGTTTGAAACTAGGATCATTAACTCTGCTTGAAAGACTGATTGGTTAACCTAGCCTGCTGATTCGTGATTGTGATTTACCTCTGGTCATGGAAGCCCTTGGAAGAAGCAGAGGGGGGACTGGCATTTTATATTTGTGGTTGTTAGATTCCACAGTTCTTTAGGCTACTTGTTAAAGATGTAGTTGTCTGTGGCCAACCTAGTGAGATCCTTTCTGATGGTTCAACAGAGAAAAGAAAACATTCACCAAGCAGAAATAATTTGGGCACTTACAGATCCAGAGATTGATGCAGTTGGGAGGGGGCATGCCATGGGCCTCACTGTTCTGACAGAGGCATTAAAAGAACTCATTTAAACCATCAGTCAATGACAATGAGGGATGACCAGTTTTAATGTCTTAGGATTTTCTGTATTGTCAGGTTTTATCTAGCTCAGACATTGGTGAGTTTGGTGACCAACTGATGCCTGATGGATACTTGTGTACACTGTTGTGTTGCCTGCTTTAATCTCTTAATGACAGAACAATCCAGTCCTTCATTGTAAGGGAGTAAGTTAGTGATTTTATTTGCTCCACAGGTTTGTGGTCCTATCCCCAGCTTAGGCTTCCCTCAGTCTCCTATGCCAAGGTTTGTGCTCTAGCTTTGTGATCCTAAGGAAAACTACACTGTCTGTGGAGCCTTCCTCCTTCCTCCTTTAAGCACGAGTGTACGATAGAGGGTTTGTCTGACTTACTGTTTTAATATCTTCTAAGGTGACATTCTCATACTTTTCTTTTTTTTTTCCTTTTTGCTGCTCTATGGACTCAAACTACCTGACATTATAACATTGTCTAGAAAGAGGATTTAAGTGTTTCATTATGGCTATATCACCTTCTGAATTTTATGTGGTGAGCTCTTAAAAACTATTACAAAATGTGAATTTATAAAGTACTTTGTTTTCGCTCTGTGACCTGTTATTTCAGGTCACTTGAGGACATCTTAGCAGTCTGCAGCTCCTGAGTCAGCAGTCGGACTTCAGAAGGGAAAGTTGCCTACCATTCCTCCATCCTGCTTATGTGCATGCATACATGTGCATGTGTGAGGGTGTGCATATGTATATTTTACAACAGAAAACCGAGAGGCCAGATCCTGATCCAGAAATGTTCTGTTGTGTTACTGGGCTCCCGCTCTGAAGAAGGACTCTAAGAAGATCCATGGGTTGGACCAAAGCTCTTATTGAATTGCACAGCTCAAAACTTTGCTGCCAGAAGCACCCACTCAGTGTTGGCCTCCCCACCACTGTCTCTCACTGACTTTTAAAATTAAGTTAGATGTTTTGTTTGCAGAAGAGTCTGAGCTGTAAGTCTTCGTGCACAGACATTGTGACTCATGGAATCTTTACTTTACTGGAGTTAATAAACTTCTTTGTACCCTTGTGGCTACCCTTTTGGTGTCTAACTATATTAAAATGAGAAGTACCTTGTGAAAGGGGGGCTGTTGTGGTTTTCAGCATTGAGAAAACTGTCTGAGCTGTGTACCAGCAAGATCCTGCAAAGAGCCAGTAGTGTGCTGGAACCAGCTCGCATAGCAGAAGCTGATGAGTGCATTTCTAGAAATTTTGTGAACCAAGTGGCAAACTGGTGGCGTGAAATACGCCGCGCTGGGAATATTTGCACAAGACCCGTGCAGCATAGTCCCGGGGGCCAGAAAACATTCAACAGTTTTCAGGACAGGACAAATTTCAAAAGATGAGCCTACCCAGGTTTTGTTCTACTGGGTCAATCCAGTAGACCAAGGGGTGAATACACATGCATAAGAATTCTTAATTTGAAGTAGTGATTAAAACAGAGAGGTATCTGGCAGTCAGGATGTCCTGAGTTGTTCCCCAAGGTGGCCAAGCCACTCAAAGGGTTTGCTAGAACAACTTGCTCCCTGTGGGATGGCAACCCTCACAGCCTGAGGAAACCTATACAGCAACATGGCAGCCTGGAGCACTGGACAGCGGACTCTTTGGAAGCATCGAAAGGTGATTGCTCAGCCAGGCCACATCTGCATGGTAAGAGAAGAAAAAAAGTGAAGCTGCTGTGTCTGAAACGCAGCCGGATGGTTTTATTCTTCTTAAGTTAATTGTGTTTTATTTACGTAAAGCTGATTTCTCAGCAAATGCCTCTTGCCATTCAAGATTTTTATTGTTGTTTTGTTTTGTTTAGATAAGGGGTTCACAGTGTAACCCAGGCTGGCTCCTCCTGCCTGAGCCTTCTGGGTGCTGAGATGGCAGACATACACCACTAGACCTGGCCAATTGGAGATCTTTGCTTGCAGATTTTGTAATCCAGAAGGGAGGTGACATCTGCAGGGACCTGGGGTGTGAGGCTCAGTTCAGTCAGTTGCAAGTCTTTCCTTCTGGCATAGAAACTATACATACTGTGAGTGGGACAGCTGTGTCAACCCCACCATGGCTCCAGGACATTGCAGAAGAGGAGGCAGAATGTCAAAGCCAGAAGATAGGGGTGCCATGCGTCTGAATATGACATGATCATGATAATCATGTCCAAATAGCAGCTGTGGCTACCTGCAGAAGACCTATATATGCACGCAAGGCACACACACACACACACACACACACACACACACACACACAATGCATATAGACACACACTGGCACACACACTCACACCGTGGGCACGTAGGCACACTCAACCTCACACACACCACACCCAGGCAGACACACATATATACCACACACAGGCACACACTCATACCACATACACAGATGTACACACATACATGTGCACACACATACCACACACAGGCACCGATGTACACATGTACACAGGCATCACCCCCACATACACACACCATATATACATGCATGTAGATACATACACCACATAGTAACATGCCCATATACCGCACACACAGGGACACAAATGTACATATGTATGCATACATACAGGCACACATGCAGGTGCACCTCCTATGCACACACATGTGCATACCACACACACACACACACACACACACACACACACACACAAAAGCAAGCATAGGACTAGTTGGGAAGAGGATCAGCAGGGGTGATCTGAAAATAAGAGAGGGTGACGAGGGTGAATATGACCATCACAATACATTGAATACCATTTGTAAAATTGAAAAAAAAACATAATTAAAAAATAATGAAAATATAAATGCAAATAGAGCAGTGAGCTAGTTGACTGAATGGAGAACCTTCATTGGGAGGTTCCTGTTTCTGTTTCCGCAGTCACCGCAGAAGGCATGCACATCTGGGTTACTTTGAGACTGATCTACAGTGCTGGCAGAAGTCTCTCAGTTGGTGTGGGCGATGCTGTGGCAGGGGATCGTGGGGGCACTGTCTTTCCTGGGCATTGTCATCTTGGGTAAGCAGTGACTTTGTGTGCTGTGAGCCATTCTTTGAGCTGTTCTGAGAAGGTGGCTAGCTTTCGTTCAAAGGAAGGGTGGTTAAATGGGTACTGCTGTAGGATGAGGAGGCCGTGCATGGAATTCCCAGTCTCTGCAGGCAGGCTGCTGTGAGGTAGACCAGTAGGCTCAGCTTTAGTTTCTGTGGTGTACTTTGTGTTGAGCTTCTCAGAGAAAGAGAAGTAAGCCTTGCTTGTGATAAGCACGGACAAGGTTGCTTAGAATCTTCAGCTTTCCTGTCACTGGTGGCTTGAGGCAGAATCATGACTGTTTTTGAGCTTATGGTAGGACTCCTACCTCACTGTTTTCTCCCTGTTCTGGATAAGTCACTAAGTTCAAGTTTCCCAAGACAGTTGGACTATTTATTACCTTTACTCATCACACCCTGACATTGCCTCCAGAAAGACAGATGCAGGCCGGATGATGACTAGCTACATGCTGGTCTGGAGGGAGTGGGGCTGGTTCCCAAGGTCCCATCTGAGTAGCGTGTAACCTAGGTTGTGCTTCAAAAGCCACGAAGCACTCCTCTACCCAATCTATATTACATGGTCTCAGAGGGAAAGTCAGGGGCATATTTTAAGAGGTTTGTATCTGAGAATGGTCATGAGGACTTGTATACTTGCAAACTTCTGAGAGCCCAAAGGTGCACAGCAATGGGCAGGGGAATTAGCATCACAGTGGAGAGAGGCACGTTTAAGAATGTCACACAGTTGTCTGATTTTGTTGTCTTTGTTGTGACCAGGGGCAAACTAGTTAGGAGACAGCACGCTACTCTACCATTGTCTTGCAATATTGTCATATCTGAGGGCCATTTTTTTCCATTCTGTGTGGCATTCTCATGGTTACAAGTCTCTTTTCTGAAGCTTTTCTCCCCTGCCATAATTATACCCAGGGGGAAAGTTTCCATTCATTGTTAATTGTAGGAAAGAGTTCCTGGTGGTTACACTCGGTAGGACTGACAGGAGATATTTGTCAGGAGTCACTATGAAGGAACCTTGAGCTTGGGCCAGGTGCTCGGCCAGCAAAGGAAATGACTGGCTGTGTGGCATCACCTGAAGGTTGTCTGCTGAGCTAAGTCAGTATCTAGAAAGGGAGCAAGGTAGAGAGGAGAGTTTAACAGGCCCATCTGCAAGGCAATTCTGAATGTGTCTGTTGGAATTTTAAAAGCCAAGATTTCATTTGTGTGTGTTTAGAATTCAGAATTTGGGGAATCATATATGTTTCAAAATGTGTGTGTGTGTGTGTGTGTGTGTGTGTGTGCACATATGTGTAGTCATGTACTAAATAACATTTTAGTCGACAATGCACAGACAGGAGTCCTATATGATTATATAACCTAGCAGCATTGTAACCATCTTAGTTTGCTTAGGTGTACTCTGGTATGGTCGAAGAAAGGAATTTCCTGATGACATATTCTGTCTCACTAAGTGATGTGTGATTGTGTGTGTGTGTGTGTGTGTGTGTGTGTGTGTGTGTATTAAAAAATTCTGAATATTTACCACCAACCCAGGAAATTGAAACTTAGCTAGAGGCTTCTTGGTAAACTCCCAAGGTGTCATCATGAGCGTGTCATCATCATGTCATGTCAGGCAGTCCCTGGCATTACAGTTTGAGAAGCTGTAAACTGAGGATTTCCTGGCCCCCCGACCCTGACACCATGCCAGCACCTGAGCTGTAGCACTACATAGATACCTTCTTAGCCTCTTGGAGATTATCATCTTGGAGAGTGAGGGGAGGAGCAAATATTTAGTCAGATGGGCACCCTAACAAATAGATGATTACAAGCTGTGGCAGATCCCAGAACGAAAGATAAATAGCACCATGAAGTGTGTGACTAGGTGGCTGAGAGGAAGTTTCCCTGAAATGATGTTTAACCTGACATCTGAAGGAAGAACCAACAGGGATTCAGGGCATGAAGGTATGCAGAGGTTAGGAAGAACATTCAATCAGGAGGAGCATATTAATCTTGCTTCTCCAAATAAAGCCCAGGGAGTCTATATACTAACACATCAGTGACTTTGACGGATGGGGAGAAACAGTGCCAGGGATGATATATATATAGGCTGGGCTTCAAAGATTCAGATGTCCAGATGGCCTGGGCTTGAATTCAGACTGCGCCAATCTGCTATGTGTTCTTAGGCAAACCACTCACTGGTACCTCAGTTTCTCTGTCTGCAAAAAGTCTCGTGGTTGTGGCGTAGGTTGAGTAGGTGTGTGTGCCAACTGCTCAGATAGTCCCTGGCATTACAGCTTTCTCTGTTTATCTCCTATCCATTCTTGTTAGCATTGTTGCCTATCAACTAGAGAAGAAAAAAAAAGTCTGAGCCTGTACTGTTAAAGTTGAGTTCCAGGAGGTTGAGCCTGGGAAATAACTTAAAAACAAACAAACAAACAAAACCCTGCAAATTCAATGCCCTTTCTGCTAAATAAAAATCATTGCTTTTCTCTCCAGCTCACACAAATCTCTATCAGTGCATCTGAGTAATTAGGGCTGAAAGTGTGTATTTTTTTTTTTTAATCCAGCACACTATACATTTCTTAGAATTGGTTTGAAGAAGGTTGGGTGTGGCCGAGTGAGTGAGTCCCTTTTTCAAGTTTTTGGTTTCCTTATAAAATGGTGTCAAGGGGTTGCAGGATGCCTTGAAGCTGATTTCAAGGTAATGGTCACATTGTTAGTGACAAACATTTATCTAGTGTGCGCTCAGCAATTTGTAGATTCCTTAGCACAGTGGTGGAGCACAAACTCAAGCAAGACACACATAATCCTGTCCTTGAGAGTGTACAGACTTTAACTGGCATTGGTGTCAGACATGCAAATTAGCCATTGCTCTTCTTCTTCTTCTTTTTTTTTTTTCAAGACAGGGTTTCTCTGTGTAGCCCTGGCTTTCCTGGAACTCACTCTGTAGACCAGGCTGGCCTTGAACTCAGAAATCAACCTGCCTCTGCCTCCCAAGTGCTGGGATTAAAGTTGTGTGCCATCACTGCCCAGTAAGCCCTTGCTCTTCTGAGCATGTGGTGCTCTCTTGAGGGAATCCTTTGAGAGCTGGGTGCTGTTTGCTGAGCAGAGAAGAGGACTCAGTAGATCCCTGGGAAGGTGACAGGTATCTTGGATGTCTGAATATGATGCACTGGAGTTAAGACATGCCACAAGGGAAGCCCAGGATGGCCACCAACTGTGTATGTGTCAGGGAAGGTGGTCAGCACAAAGCAGATCTGTATTTTTGGTAGAGGGACTTCTATTTGACTCCTGGCATAGCTGGAGCAATGCAATTATTCAAAGCTTCTAGTTCTTCTGATAGTTTGTTGTTCCTATAAAGATAGATGCTCAGAGCCTGACTGCTCTAAAGTCACAGGCTGCTCTCCAGCTGGCTCTCTGGGTTCTAGAAAGTGAGAGCTTGTCTAGTGATTCTTCCTCTTTTTTTCAAAGCACTGTTATCTATATGACCATATGTGATCCTTACATTGTTATTCTGTGCTATAGGTGAGGAAGCTAAGGTAGAGTGAGTCAAGGACCGCCTGAGAAGGAGTCTCCTTGGGCATTTTTCATTTTCCAAGTGGATTTTGTTGATTGGAATACAGGTAAGGCATCTTTTTGACAATCAGTTAATATACGTATTTTTCGTTTTACTTTTAGAATCATGTATATGTGTGAATGCTTGTGTGGGGTATGTGCACACGAGTACAGGTGCCTCTGGAGGTCAGAGGTGTCAGATGTCTCTGGACTAGAGTTACAGGCTGTCATGAGGCAGCAGGCATGAGGTTGAGAGGCAAACTCTGCCTCTGTAAGAACATACATGCACTTAACTGTGGAGCCATTGATCGCACTTGCACTTTAGAAAGGAAATGGCCAGTGCTAGATGTCCTGGCAGAGCCAGCTGGCACCCCCTGCTATTAATACAATAAGGGATCCTTCTGAGCAGTTCTGAGTAGAATACTAGTGGTCAAGCGGTTAGAGTTTGGGGGTCAAAGCTGAGATGGTTATGGCAGTAGGCCTGACCCCCAAGATGGATTGAGTTGTATCTTCTTTGTGTGAGTTGTATCTTCTGTTTGTCTAAGAACATTTGAGAGAACTTTGTATAGAACAGTGAGTCATTTTCCAAGAACTCGTCGATATCATGAAATTAATAGCACAGACATAGCAAAGACATTAGAAATGGTTTTTACGTGTACAGCTCAATTCTTAGTTCTATCCACACTGTCCTGCCCTAAAAAAGGTTGAAAAAAAAGTCTTTCATGTGGTATCTTTGATTTTTAAAATTTGATAAGTAATACCTTTAAGGCTTAAGATTTCCCCTTTGTGAACTGAGGCTACGACGCTGTTAGTGGATCGATTGCTTAGCACGTGTAACACCCTAGGTTTAAACTCTAGCACCACAGTAAGTACAAACCACCTCTCACTCCAGCAACCAGCTTCCATCCTTTGGCTAGTTCTTCTCCCACATGGACGGAGCAGTGGGAATTGCATGCTTCAAGTTGAGGCTACGGATCCCTTAGTGTTTGGACTGTGTGAAGGAAGCATCCACCAATGTCTAGGGTTGACTCATTTGCCTCTTTTGTTTGGAAAAGCAGCTTTCATCTGACTATCCCCTCTGGCCAGGCTTCAGGTTGAAGCAGACCCCATGTGTCTCTGCAAACACCATGTGGTTTTGTTTTGCTGTAGCCCTTCTCAGAATCTGATGTTGTCTTGTTTATACATATCCTTGCTTTTCTCTTTCCCACTCTTCCTCATATATAACCCATAGCTGTGCCGGGGCTTCATCTCCCACGGTCAGTGCTGTGCCGGTGCCCCAGACAGAACCTGGCCCACATTGGCTCTCACTGCTAGTTTGTTCAGTTAACAGTGTTCTCTGGATATAATTTTCTCATTTTTTTTTTAATCTTAAGATTGAAAACTTGAAAGGATCATGCTTTGCCTCCTGAAACTGATTGTGATTCCAGTGATTCTGGGTAAGTGGAAGCAAGACATTAAGAGAAATATTTGCATTCTCCTTTGTCTTGTATCTGCATTTTTGACATTTATTTACTTATTTTGGGTTGTGGGGAGGAACGTGGAGATGTCAGGGACACAGTGCAGGCACTGCCCCTTCCCTTCTTCCGTGTGGCTTCCTGGAATTGAACTCAGGTCTTCAGGCTTGGTGGCAAGTGCCTTTACCCACCGAACCAACTTGCTAGCCCTAGTCTCAGACATTTTAAAAAGTTAATCTTATGTATGCTTCATTCCCTTTGATTTGTGAGATATGGAAACCCTGAGATAAAATTTCTTGGTTTTGGTGAAACCATTCTTTTTAGAAGCAGGTGGTTGAGCCTTCTCACCTTTGTCTGCTTTTGCTGGGCACAGAATGTCTTTGGGTCCTTTCTGGCATCCCCACACCTGACACGGGTGCCTGTCAGTAACGGCTAGTGGAAGTAACAGATGTGGAAGGGAAATTACTAAAGAGAAATGGAAGGGCCTTTTATTTGTGTGGTTTCTAAACACAGGGAACTCTTTCCCAATCTGCAGTTGTGTTTTTTGCCTGGAACTCTCTGTTTCGCCCATCATTGCCAGCTCCTCTAGCATCTCACTCCAAGGCTTGCTCAAGCCTTATGGATTCTTCAAGCTTCCTCTGAGTTTTATTTCCTCCTGGGAAGCCTGCTTCAGCTCAGTAGACTGGGTATGGATTTCCTGCCCAGATCTTACCCAGGTGTCCAGGGCAGTCTGCCGCTCACTTCCCACTCTTTCTTTTCTCTTTCTCCTTTAGGCCCACTTCTTGTTTCTCATTCCACAGAAATAGAGCTGTAGGAAGAAGAAATTAGTTTGGCGCTTTGCTCTCTTCTTTCTGAATTGAATTTTTAACCAGGGCCTTCCTGCATGGATGAGGATGAGGGTGGGACCACACCTAGGTGCAGCTGGGGAGGTGTTTATTGAGGACACAGGGAGAGGACAACCAGAGGCTAGGAAGAGTCCAGACTGGACATGGCCAGCAGATTAGACCAGGCCATGAGAGGAGAGAGAAGTGAGAGAGGGAGAGAAAGGAAGAAAGAGGGGCAAGAGGCGGGGTCAGGAACCACTAGCAGAGGACTGAGAGAGAGAGGAGCCAAGAGGTCTGAGAGACAGAAGAGAGGACAAAGAAAATGTGTGGCTGGCTGGGCTATATACAGGAATCAGAAGCTGGGGCGGGGGGAGGGAGGTGAAGCTCTGATACTGGAGAGGTTTAGGGTAGGGAGGTGTGTGAGAAGGGCTGAGAGGAGCCAGGACTCTGTAACAGATACTTGCTATGCATGCTGAGAGAGCAGGAGTGTGTGTGTGTGTGTGTGTGTGTGTGTGTGTGTGTCTGCACATGTGTGCATGCATGAGCTTTGGTATGTTAAATAGGCACCACAGTTAGCTATTTGTCCAGGTTTTCTTTGGGATCTGATACTGCCTAGACCAGGCTGGTTTTGAACTCAGTATCTTCTTTTCTCTGCTTCCAGTGTTGGGATCACAGACATCCACCACCACACCCAATTCTTTATTATTTTACTTACTTATGTGGGGGCAAGAATATGAAGGTCAGAGAACAACTTGTAGGAACTGGTGTTTTACCATGTGGGTCTGAGGGATTGAACTGTGGTCATCAGACTTGGTAGCATCTCACTGGCTCATTAGATAGTGAACTTTGACTCAGAAAAAAAAGAAAAAAAGAGCTGCCTCTGCTCAATTCCAAGTGATACAGAACACACAGAGACACTCAGAGACACACAGACACACAGACACACACACACAGACACACACACAAACACACACACACACACACACACACACACACACACACTCACACATTCAATTTTCCTCACAGGAAAATTCCAAATAGTTGTTGGAGCTTGTTTTGAGTTCTTTCAAAAATACCATCCAAAGGGTTGAGAGTTCATATGTTCTCTTCCATCCTCCCTACTGTGTGAGCCTGCTGTTGGGCAGGAAGCTCCTTTCTTTCTTCTCTCAGGAGAATGAGCTTGGATGAAAAGGCTGGCACCTTTCCTGTTCATTCCCATATGTGTTCAGTTGGCTCTTTAATATGAACTGGGCAACATTTAAATTTGTCTCTCAGGTTTTGTTCTTTTAGCCAGAGGATAGCTTATGAAAACAGAAGTGTCCTTGCCGTGGCTTTCTTTCTTAGTGATCTCTTGAAATTCCATGAACAGCACGTAGATGACAAGGATGAGGGAATCCACCCCTGAGGATGCCTATTAAAAGCCAGAGTAGATGGTAAGGCTGAGAGAGCGAGCACAAAGGTGAAAGAGACTCAAAGAGAGAGTTATGCTTCACTCTGACCCACTTCACTGGAGAAAGACACACCCAGCAAGTGCAGAGAGAGGCTTCTGTGAAGGAATTGAATAAAGGGAAGCAAGGAAGAAAACAAAGCCACTAGTAAGCAGGTCATCCAGATAGGGAACCGGTGAGCTCACGAGCCAGCAAGAGCTCACTTCCTGTTTAATTGAACCTTAAGAATGCTGTATGCAGAGCTAAGAGAAGTGAGTCAGGGGATGTGGACTTCAGGATCTCCTTTCATAAGAAAGGAAGGGAGAAGGAATTCTAGAAAAGGGGAAGGGACTAGTGAGGCCAAGGGGACCAGCAAGCTCACCTTGCAATTAGAAGGGTGCAGAATCCTTCAAACCTGAAGCACATAGATAAGCAGAGAATGGGTCTCCTTTGTTGTGCTGGTTTCGCTGAGGGGGCTCTAAGTGCTTGGACTATGCTGGATCATGGACAGAAGGGAAATGGATAGTATCTAGACATAGACACTGAGTTTTATTGTCGAAGCTGCTTGTCTAAATAACACGTCTTCTTGCCTTTAGCCCCTGTAGGTTATCCACAGGGCCAGCCGGACTTGACTGTTTCCTTCCCTCAGCTGAGAGTGCGTGTGGGTGAATCAGCCTTGATGGGATGTGTTGTCCAGCGCACAGAAGAGAAACACGTGGACAGAGTGGATTGGCTATTCTCGAAAGATAAAGATGGTGAGGTAAGGAAGAGGCAGCCTGATCTTATAGACAAGCCTCAGGCTGATGGTGTCAGGATGGGATGGCTGTGGTAGAATCAGTCTTTTGAGTCTTTGAAGTAGTATTGCAAGAGCTTTGGAAGGAGCCATCACTGAGCCTCCTTTTAGCTTGTATGTGAGCCATCAGCAGGGTAGATTATCCAACCTCACTTGAGCTTTAACCCCGCCCCCTGCTATGACGAAGAAGAAGAAGAAGAAGAAGAAGAAGAAGAAGAAGAAGAAGAAG
>JADRCD010222261.1:0-14089 GCA_019843815.1 Montemys delectorum | reverse complement strand
TCTTAAATATAGTAAAAGCAATATACAGCAAACCAGTAGCCAATATCAAACTAAATGGAGAGAAACTTGAAGCAATCCCACTAAATAAGGGACTAGACAAGGCTGCCCACTCTCTCCCTACCTATTCAATATTATACTTGAAGTCCTAGCCAGAGCAATTAGACAACAAATGGACATCAAAGGGATACAAATTGGTAAGGAAGAAGTCAAATTATCACTATTTGTTGATGATATGATACTATACTTAAGTGACTCCAAAAATTCCACCAGAGAACTCCTAAAGCTGATAAACAACTTCAGCAAAGTAGTTGGATATAAAATTAACTCAAACAAATCAGTGGCCTTCCTCTACACAAAGGATTAACAGGCTGAGAAAGAAATTAGGGAAACAACTCCCTTCACAATAGTTACAAGTAATATAAAATACCTTGGTATATAACTCTAGCTAAGCAAGTAAAGTTCTGTTTGACAAGAACTTCAAATCTCTGAAGAAGAAAATTGAACATCTCAGAAGATGGAAAGATCTGCCATGCTTGTGGATTGGAAGGATTAATATAGTAAAAATGGCTATCTTGCCGAAAGTAATCTACAGATTGAATGCAATCCCCATCAAAATTCCAACTCAGTTCTTCACAGACTTAGAAAGAGCAATTTTCAAATTCATCTGGAACAACAGAAAAACCTAGGGTATCAAAACTATTCTCAAGAATAAAAGAACCTCTGGTGGAATCACCATCTTTGACCTTAAGCTGTACTACAGAGCAATTGTGATAAAAACTGCATGGTATTGGTACAGTGACAGGCAGGCAGATCAATGTAATAGAATTGAAGACCCAGAAATGAACCCAAACACCAGTGTTCACTTGATCTTTGACAAAGGAGCTAAAACAATCCAGTGGGAAAAAAGACAGCATTTCCAACAAATGGTGCTGGCTCAACTGGAACTTTGCCTGTAGAAGAATAAAATCTATCTATTCCTATCTCCTTTTACAAAGTTCAAGTCCAAGTCAATCAAGGACCTCCACATAAAACCGATAACCTGGATTTTCTGTCCTGCGACTTTCTAAGGAGGGACCAGCTAGGAGGCACAGGCCTCACAAGTGATGGGCCAGCCAGGATAGGATACTTTCTACCTCAGACTACACCTAGGAGTGACAACAGATCCACAGCCCTCTCTGCAGCTTTCCCACAAGTTGAGAGCCTGTCTCCAGGGTGTGCTCTGACCCCAGGACTCAGGATGGATGACTGATCCATATCTGTCTGCTACCAGGTTTTATCAGAGGAGAGTTGATTTCCCAGAAGTGCTAATACAGGCTTAAAGACCTACAGGAGGAACAAGCTCCAGCTAGAGACAGTAGGAACATCTAACAACAGAGATCAATAGATGGCGAAAGGCAAACTCAAGAATTCTATCAACAGAAACCAAGACTACTTGGCTTAATCAGAACCTAATACTCCCACGACAGCAAGTCCTGGATATCCCAAAACACCGGAAAAGCAAAATTTGGATCTAAAATCATATCTCACGATGATGATAGAGGAATTCAAGGACATGAATAACTCCCTTAAAGAAATACAGGAGAACACTGGTAAAGAGGTACAAGCCCTTAAAGAGGAAACACAAAAATCCCTTAAAGAATTACCGGAAAGCACAACCAAACAGGTGAAAGAATTGAACAAAATCATTCAGGACCTAAAAATGGAAGTAGAAACAGTTAAGTAATCACAAAGAGAGACAACTCTGGAGATAGAAAACCTAGAAAAGAAGTCAGGAGCCATAGATGCTAGCATCACCAACAGAAAACAATAGATGGAAAAGAGAATCTCAGGTGCAGAAGATACCATAGAAAACATTGACATACCAGTCAAAGAAAACACAAAATGCAAAAAGTTCCTAATCCAAATCAGGAAGAAAACTTCCTGAACCTAAAAAACAGAGATGCCCATGAATATACAAGAAGCCTACAGAACTCCAAAAAGTTTAGACCAGGAAAAAAAGTTCCTCCCCCCACATAATAGTCAAAACACCAAATGAACAAGCAGTGAGGGAAAGAGGTCAAGTAACATATAAAGGCAGACCTATCAGAATTACACCAGACTCTAGCCAGAGACTAAGAAAGCCAGAAGATCATGGGTTGATGTCTTACAGACCGTAAGAGAACACAAATGCCAGCACAGACTACCATATCTAGCAAAACTCTCAATTATCATCGATGGAGAAACCAAAGTATTCCATGACAAAACTAAATTTACACAATATATTTCCACAAATCCAGCCCTTCAAAGGGTAATAAATGGAAACCTCCAACACAAGGAGGGGAACTACATCCCTAAAAAAGCAAAAAAGTAATCTTCCAACAAAACTAAAAGAAGATAGCCACATGAACAGAATACCAACTCTAACAACAAAAATAACAGGAAGCAACAATTACTTTTCCTTAATACCTTTCAATATCAATGGACTCAATTCCCCAATAAAAAGACATAGACTATCAGATTGGGTATGAATATCGATGTAAAAATACTCAATAAAATTCTTGTACACCGAATCCAAGAACACATCAAAACGATCATCCAACATGATCAACCAGGCTTCATCCCAGGGATGCAGAGATGGTTCAATATATGGAAATTTATCAACATAATTCACTATATAAGCAAACTCAATGGAAAAAAAAACAAAACAAAACATATGTTTACCTGGCTGCTTACTGAGCTTCTTGCAGGATGAGATAATCTAATATCTGGGGAAATTTACACAACATTTCAGCACTTCTGTGTTTGTGTGTGTGTGTGTGTGTGTGTGTGTATGTGTGTGTGTGTGTGTGTGTGTGATATATATGATATATCATATATATACACATATGTATGATATGATATAAATATTTGTCTATAAGGGAAAGAGAGAGAAAGAGAGAGCACAGAGAACAGGCATGTGGTCACTGATACATTCACAAGTTACTGAGACTTTTGGGAGGTAAGAGGCCATTTGGGGAAGCAGTTCTCACTTTCTTCCTTGTTGAACCTGGTGTCTCTAGTACCTTACTTCAGCTTCCAGGTTAGCTAACCCAAGAATTTAACGTAGATTCTATTTTCCACACTCCCAACTAGTAGAAATGATGCTGGAATTGAAAATGTTTGTGAAGGCATACAGCATTTTGTTAATGTGGATTCCAAGAATGAAACTCATATCGTCAGGCTTATGGAATAAATATCATATCAATTGAGTCATATCCTGAGTCCATCTAATTTAAATCTAAACTAAAGATTGATGAAGATCCCATCAGAATTCCATAAGATAATAATAATATTGTGGATTAAAACTAGCCTAAAATGATTTTTAGGCCTGTAGGTGTAGTAGTAAAATTTTAACACAAAAATATTGTGACAAATACAACAGACTTTAAAAAAATCAAAATTTGTGTCAACAGCAGAATGACTCAAGAGAAATTAATATTATTTTTGAAGTATCCTAATTTTGTCATTTAGTACCATTAAATGTGGGCATGTTTCTACCATTCTAGAGGAGGTGGGACCTGGGATATTGGAAGAGGAAAAATCTCATGCAATAGCCAGTTTATTCAGAGCATCCAACAGTTTATATTCTGAGAGTTAAAAGGCATCTCATGAGTACAGTGTACAACCACAAGAGCAGGCCACATCTTGTGGGCAAGTCACATATGGCAAAAACATGTTTCTTTAAGCGTCATGTAAATATTTAAAAATAGCACATTATAATCAATAATTTTAAATAAACTCACTCCTATCCACTTTTTACCTTTGAGGAAGACTGAAACATAATCCAAGAACAATTCCATGTTTCTGAAGAAACTGAAGTCACAAAATTCTTTTCTTGTTTTCCAAAAAGTACTCAAAAATCTCCTCATATGAATTCATTCTTAAGCCATGTGCTGATAGTCCTTTTATTTGTTTATGATTCATATAAAATGAATATTACCCACTGTTGTTATTTTCAACCATACTTGATGTTAAGAAAAGTATGACTTGATATAGTTAATACTATAAAACATTCTGGGTATTACTTTTACTCAAGAATATTTCTATAATATTCAATGGGAAAACAAAATATCAACAAGCACTAAAAACTCAAAATAGGAAATAAAGATAAAAGTACAGAATTATCAGTAATGTACCAATTAATTATAATTTTGTAGACCACTTTTAATGGAATATGTAAGGATATTTTAAAGTAAATGCATTAAAATGCAATAAAGTGCATATATGTATATTATGTGTAGCTATTAACATTTGATATAATTTAAATGTAAGTGATCTAAAATCATTTAAAACTAGATAATTTAATGATAGAAGACTTACTAACGTACTTAAAGCAGCAGCAAATTGAAAATAGAAATATGACAGCTAATTGATGGGTTAAGAAAAGAAAGAGGATTTTAAAATACAGCATAAACATGGACTGGGACACAATTTGAGGAATTAAATTTTTTTAAATAGTACACCAATGCTTTAATTACAGAGGCAATTACAAATCAAGGATTTCATAGTTATTTCTGGAGTAAATAAATGTCAATGTTCATTACAAAGATTTCTGGACCCTGAATGCTTAATTGAAACTTTCCTCCTGTCAGTTCTTGCCAGACAAGGATTCTATTATATTCATAATGAGCATGCTGAAGTGATTTATTTGCCTAGTCCAGTCTCAGTGTGCTTTCTTTTCCATCTTGTATATACAAGGAAAGAACTTAGGAGAGTGGGACATTATCAAGAAAAGCATACCAGCTAGATAAGAGCTGGGTAGATGTGCACGCTGGTTTTTATTTACCACTGTACTTGGGTAGAGAAATCACATTCTTCCATTGATCTGTATTTCATCTTCAACAGAGATGAAAATCTGTTTGATTAAATATGTCCACATAATTTCATCCTGCCCTAAGATATTATTTTCCAATGTCTGATGTTTGTTTTAACTTTTTCACTCTTATACACTAATATTTGAGGATAGACCCAATTTTCCAGTCACAAAAATTACAAAATTAAACTAATCCTTTTTAGGAGTGTTGAAGTAACTATCAGTTGTTTCTACTTTCCATGTAACTATGTGTCATCTTCAACCTAGTACATAAGAAACAGAAATGTATGGCTTCTTCCTCCTCATGTGGTTCTTCTTTGAGTTTCTATGAGCATGTTTAATCATTACATAATCTCTCTATATTTTTCCTAATTAGAACAATACTTAGGCAACTCCTTGGTTTTTCTTCTGAGATGATTACACCTACAGGACTGTATAGTATTAAATGCATATGGGACAGTATATCCATCCTTCTCTCCAGCGCTGCCATGGTTATTATTTTGCCACCTCACATTATAGCTGCCTCCCCATTTTCTTTCTAAGATCATTTCCCCAAAGGCAAAAACTATTCACTTTCAAATATGTAACCCACACTTTACATAAAGTTGATCACTGAGTTCAGTGTTTGAAGTAAATGATTACCCATTAGCCTACTTACAGAGTTCAAACTCAGTGATACTCTAGCTCACCCAGTACCACTAAGGCGTCACCTATTATTTCTATTTCAACTCTTACATTTAAAATATTTTGATTTTCTGTTTATTTTCAGCTCATGGTCTTTGCACTTATTGCTTTTTCTACCTCTATTATCTAGATTGTTGCTTTTGCTTCTTCTTTTAAGTCATCATAATTTCAACCAAATGTCATTTCTCATAAGCAATCCCTACCTACAAATCTGAAGTAGTAACCCTGAAACAGGGGATTGCAACATATCCATTATCTACAGAGCCCATTTATAATCATATTCTTTCTTCTTTATAAAGTTGCAAACTTTCCCGTTTGTCTTTCACGGAGATGTGAGTCCCACACAGACTAACTCAGGATGTCTCCACATTCATTTGTCTTCAGATACTGACTCAGTATATGAGTAAAGTGTTGAGCCCAAAAGTTGTTATTATGAAATGTTCTCAACATGAATTCTATATGAAATTTTCTGCTTATCAGTAATATTTCAAAACAATGACTGGTAGTGATATTGTTTGTTGTTAGTAGGCCAACTCCTTGAGCTTGGAATTTCAAATTGTATACAAAAATGAATGTCATTTGTAAACTGACAAGATAACTACAATCTGAAATAGCATTGATTTTAATGTAGATTAATGGATATTAGTTGTGAAAACTTAGTTTAAAATCTGAGCTAATAGCTAATTAGATAGTTATCTCACAATTTTTATAAAATTTAGTGGTTTTTCAATACCAATCCCTACTAACTTTAGTTGTATAAAGATTTTTTTACGAGAATAAAAGCGACTTAAAAAATAATTCAGAACAACATAAAAAATGCAAAATAAGTTTCATTGATAATAAGACTAATTTTAATATCATGTCTGCAGAACTAATAATATTGTCATTCGTGGTTTTGCATATTTTTGAAAGATTTAGTAGTGCATTCTATTTTAAGAAAGTGAACATAAACCTTATATTAATATTTCCAGACTACCAAAGTATCTCATCCTTTTTCTGACCATGCATCCTTGCACATGGGATTGTGATAAGTTTTTTCCTAGTTATCATTTTGCTAGTTAAATAGGGTACTTGAAAAAATAATCCTGCTAGACTTACATCATTATACAAGCTTATAACCATTGTACTCATACTTCACAGTACCAGATGGTATTTTTTTTCCCTTGCAGGTAGGAAGTATTGCCTTCTAGATCTGTTGAAAGAAGATCTTTTTAAATTCTTACAATAATAGTTGCTATTACTGCTTAACATAGCCACATAGGTTTATTCTTGGATAACTGTTAGAGTCATTTCCCCCCACAGTGAGCTGATGTTCTTTTGTTGAATTCATAGAATGGTAAAGTCTGACAACTTCTGTGTTATATTATATTGGCATTTTATAAATTTAGGTAATCTCATGAATAGATATTTAAATAGCTTTAAGTTATTTCTCTGCATTTCACAACATAGCTCAGTGTGCAATGCTAAACTTATACCCAACAGCTAAAATATGAAACTGTCAATTCAATAACTGTTTCTTCTAGTTCAAAATAGTAAAATTTGGTAACTACTTAGTTGATTCTGGAAATTCCTTTCTCTTATTCTCTCCTTTATCTAACTGACAGATGGTTCTAATAAGTTAAAATTTAAATTCTGAAACTATCACTTTGACATCTTAAATTTGAGGAATAATTCCCCATGTGGTAAAGTATTATGTCCTTGAGGCAATATTATTTGTTGATGGAGGACTTCAGTTTCACAATAGCCCCGATCTGCCAAATAAACTTTCCCCCCTGTTTTTAAATTTTAATTAATTAGTTGGTTAGCACTGTCCCTTTCCCACTCCCTCTTAATGACACCCTACCCCCATACCTTTCTCCTCTGAGAGACTGGGCCCCACCTGGGATTCCCCTCTACCATGACTCATAACGCTTCTGTCAAATTAGGTGCATCCTTTACCACTGAGGCCAGACAAGGCAGCCATGTTGGAGTCAGGCTACAGCTTTAGGAAGAGCCTCTACTGTAGTTGTTGGAGGGACCACATGGAGATTGAGCTTCACATCTGCTGCATATGAGCCAGGGGCTTCATTCCAGCCCCTGTGTGTGTTCTTTGATTGGCGGCTCAGTTTTTGAGAGCTCCAAGAAGATAGTTGACTCTGTTGGTCCTCCTGTGGAATTCCCATCTCCTTAAGGGCTTTCAATCCCTCCTCTAACTCTTCCATAATAGTCTCTAACCTCTATCCAATGTTTGGCTGTGGGGATCTGTGTCTGTTTCAGTCAGTTACTGGGAGGAAGCTCTCAAAGGACAGTTATGCTAGGCTGTTGTCTGCAATTATAACTATCATAAATAATGTAAGGAGTAGGTGCTTGCTCATGGGATGGGTTTCAAGGTGGGCTGCTTATTGGCTGGACATTTCTTCAGCCCCTGCTCCATCTTTGTCCCTGAATGTCTTGTAGATAGGACAAATTTTGGACTGAAAGTTTCTGGGTTGGTTGGTATCCTTATTCTTCTATTGGGGTCCCTGCCTGAGTACAGAAGGGGCCTTGACTAAGATCACCCTCATTGACTCCTGGGAGCCTCACCCATCTCAGATTTCTGGGACTTCCTAAGTATTACCCCTTTACCCCACCCCGTATAATGAGCAGCTGAAGATTTTCATTCATTCTCCTGGCTGTCTGGATCTCTCTTCTGCCTTTTCTCATACCTGTCCTCCACTCCCCTCACCCTATACCCTCCCATTGTCTTCTATGACTATTTTGTTCCCCCTTCTAAGTGTGATTCAACAGTATGACTTATCCCTTTCTTCTTGTTTAATTTCTCTAGGTGTGTATCATGTGCATTCTGTGCTTTATGAGTAATATTCACTCATCCATGAGTACTTATCATGCATGTCCTTTTGGGTCTGGGTTACCTCACTCAGGATGATATTTTCTAGTTCCATCCATTTGCCTGCAAAACTCATGATGCCTTCCCTTGTTTTTCACACTGCATAGTATTAAATCTACCACATTGTTTAAATAAACCACATTTTCTGTACCCATTCTTCAATTGTGGGACATCTGGATTGTTTACAGTTTCTGGCTATTATAAATAAAGCTGCTATGATCATAGTGGAGTATGTGTCCTTGAAATATGGTAGATCATCTTTTGGGTATATTCCTAGGAGTGATATAACTAGGTCTTCAGATAGAATTATTTCCAATTTTCTGAGGAATGACCAGATTGATTTCCAGAGTTGTGCAAGGCTCCATTCCAAGCAGCAATGGTGAAGTGTTCCCCTTTCTCCACATACAGGCTAGCTTCTGCTGTTGCGTGAATTTTTTATCTTAGCTGTTTTGATTGGTGTAAGGTAGACAATTGATTTTTTTGACAAGGAAGTCAAAACCATTTAATAGAAAAAAAAAAGAATCTTCAACAAATAGTGCTGATCTAACTGGGTACCTGCAGGTAGAAGAATGAAAACAGTTTCATACTTATCACCCTACACAAAACTCAAGTCCAAATGGATCAAGAACCTCTATGTAAAACTGGATATACTACATCTCATAAAAGAGAAAGTGGGAAATAGCCTTGAACATATTAGTACAAGAGACAATTTCCTGAACAGAATATCAATAACGCAGGCTCTAAGGTCAACAATTGATAAATGGGACCTCATGAAACTTAAAAACTTCTGTAAGGCAAAGGATACTCTCACTAAGACAAAATAGCAGCATAGAGCTTTGGAAAAGGTCTACACTAATCCTACATCAGTCAGAGGGCTAATATTCAAAGTATATTAAGAACTCAAGAAGTTAAACTCCAACAAACCAAATAATCCAATTTAAAAAAATGAGATACACACCTAAACAGAGAATTCTCAACAAAGGAAATTCGAGTGGCCCTGAAGAACTTAAATGTATAACATCTTTACTCATCAGGGAAATGAAAATCAATACAACACTGAGATTTAACCTTACAGCAATCAAATAAACTCTTTTTACATACTCAATCAAGAAGTCATAACTGACCTATCATACCTATTAGCTATTTCATTAATATGGAAGGAGTTGATCCTTTAGAAATGTAAGCTTTATCCTACTGATATCCTCATATACCTCTGTTTCTCACCTCATTTTTATGAATTGTACACCACCGTGAGAAATTATGTCTCACTGAGTAAGTTATTGGCCATAATCACAGTGTCTTTTCCATCATTACCTTATATGGTTATAGGATCCATTCAACAAGAAGAAACCTCACAGTACAAGCAAAAGAATTTTATGTCAAAATTTTATTTCATTGCATATGTGATTTATTTTATTTAACTGTTGTGTGAAAATATTCTGATATTTGAAGTCTCATAAATACACATAGCTATTGAATATTTTCTGTTTGAGGAATGGGAATGGCTGTGATATGTCAAATAATGTCATTGGTACTTCTATGTCATATTTCACTTTAAAAATCAAAATTTTATAAAATTTTCTATCCAAAGTTTTTCTATACTGTAATTTACATATACAATAACAGAAATTTTCTAAAGAACCACTAACACCACAAACAACAAGAAAGCAATATTAGAAAATACAAGAATAAGCTTTCAAAAAAATAGTAGGGTTTATTCTTAAGAGTATGTAAATCTGCTAGGGGTGGTGGCACACACCTTTAATCCCAGCACTTGCGGCGAAACAGAGGCAAGTGGATTTCTGAGTTCGAAGCCAGCCTGGTCTACAGATTGAGTTCCAGGACAGCCAGGGCTACACAGAGAAACCCTGTCTCAAAAAAAACAAAAGGAAAAAAAAAAAAGAGTATATAAATCTTTTGGCATTATGATAATTTATCACAATATTTTAAATATTTTTCTTTTAATAACAAACTAAGCATGTCTAATTCTTAATGGATATGAAAGCTTTACAAGTATTTGAAGATTGATATAATGTTTCCATTAATTCTCTTTTCTTTAACCTTGGCACTTTATATACATAGCCTAATTTCTACAAGCCTCTTTATTCTGTTTGTATCAATGCAAAATATTTCTCACCATGATATATAACAACATTATCTAAAATACAATCTGCACTTTCAAATATATAAATTTTTAAAGATAAAAAACACTTCTTAAAAATGAAACAGCATTGACTTCTTTTATCTTTGCCTTGATTACAAACAAACTCTCAATGATTGGAAAGTGAACAGATAAATCTTGAAAGCGTGAATAATTTTGAAAGAATGTGTTCTGCTCTGATTTGTCTACCTTAGATCATGAGCATACTCCATGATCAACTATTAATCCAGGAAATTTCTTCAGTAAATAACATTGGTATTATCCCTGTCTATTGAGGATGTACTGGAATGACTTGAACTCTAACTCTAATACATGGAAACATGCTATTAGTTCAACTAGTGCAACTAGAGAGCCATTTCATGGGTAGCACCAATCCATGACACTGTTAATGTTATTCTGTTATGCTTGCAGATAGGAGCCTAATATGTCTGTTCTCTGAAAGGCTCCACCCAGCAGCTGACTCTGACAGATACAGAGACCCACGGCCATATATTGGGTAGAGCTTGGGGATTCTTATGGAAGAGTTGAGGGAAGAATGGGGGGGCCACAAAGGAGATAGGAACTCCACAAAAAGACCAAGAGAGTCAACTAATCTGGATCCTTGGGGCTCTAAGAGACTGAACCACAAACCAAAGAGCACACACAGGCTAGACCTAGGTCCTGGCACATGCAGCAGATGTCCAGTTTGGTTTTTATGTAGAGCAGGCTAGAGCAGGCTCTATCAACTAGAGCAGGCTCTATCCCTAAAGCTGTTGCCTGTCTGTAGTGTCCTGACTGGCCTCAGTGGGAGGAGCAGCATCTTCTGCAGAGATGTGATGTGTGTGTGTGTGTGGGGGGGGTACTCAGATGGGGCCTCCACTCTCTCAGAGGAGAAGGGGAGGGAGGACAGAGGAGGGATTGTGGGAGGGTGAACCTGGAGTGGGCACAGTGATAGGGGTGTAAAGTGAATTAAAAAAAAAAAACAGATAAAAAGATTTGTAGACCAAAACGGAAAGAAAAGCAATTTTCTTTGTTTGATACTGACATTATTTCTATATAAAATTACTTTAAAGACTTACAAATTACTATCAAGTGGTACTCATGCTTCCCTAAGGTCTGTTCCACATAGTATGGCATAAACAACTATGGACACTAAATAGTATAAAAATAATAAGAGACTTGTCTGTTATTGTCATATACCTATTTGCTTTTCAAGTGTTTTGCTAGAATTGAACTCTGTCCAGTGATTACAGGCAATGTCTAGCATGATATGTGACATGTTGAACATTGTTTATGAATTCATTTTTTTTTATTTTTTATTAGGTATTTTCTTTATTTACATGTCAATTTCTCCTTTCCCAGTTTCCCCTCCAAAAAAACAAACAAACAAAAAACAAAAACAACAAGGACAAACTTCTGTTGCCTCCCCCATCCCCATGCCTGCCACCCCACCCTCTCTCACTTATTGGCCCTGGCATTCCCCTACACTGGGACACAAAACCTTCACAGAGCCGAGAACCTCTCCTCCTATTGATGATCAGCTTTGCAATCCTCTACTATACACATGCTGCCAAAACAATCAGTCCCACCATGTATAGTCCTTGGTTGGCGGTTGGGTCCCTGGGAGCTCTGAAGGTACTAGTTAGTTCATATTGTTGTTCTTCCTAAGGGGCTGAAAACCCTTCAGCTCCATAGAACTTTTCTCTAACTCTTTCATTGGGGACTGTGTACTCAGTTCAATGGATGAGCCTCTACATCTGTATTAGTCAGGTACTGTCAGAGTTTCTCAGGAGATAGCTATATTTAGACTGGCTTGTCCTTCCTTCAGTCTCTGCTCCATAGTTAATCTCTGCAACTCCTTCCATGAGTATTTGGTTCCCCCTTTTAAGAAGGAATGAAATGTCCACCTTTTGGTCTTCCTTCTTCTTAAGTTTCTTGTGGTTCGTGGGTTGTTCTTCCTGTATTCTGGACTTCTGGACTAATAACCACTTATCAGACAGTGCATACCATGTGTGTTCTTTTGTGATTGTGTTACCTCACTCAGGATGATACTATCCAGATCCATCCATTTCCCTAAGAATTTCATAAATTCATTGTTTTTAATAGCTGAGTAGTACTCCATTGTGTAGATGTACCATAGATGGCTCAGCCGTTAAAGGCTAGGCTCACAACCGAAAATATGAATTCATTTTTAAAGTTTTTCTTTGAAATATTTTTCGTGCATCATATTTTTATTATATCCTTTCTCCTCCTACAGCTCCTTCCTGGTCCTACCCAAATCCCTACCATAACTACACAATGCAAATTTATTATATTCTATCCATATCTTTCTCCCAAACAAAACAAAACACAACAAAAATGCCAAAACAAAGAGCAAACAAACAAACATGGACTCAATTTTTTTTTAGCTAATACTTCTGGGTATGAGCTATGCCAAGGACTGGGGTTGATACTCCCAGTGAAATGGTTGTAACCACCTAATTTCCCTTTCAGGATTGCAAATAGATTTTTTGATAATAGGAGACATTTCTTCAATTCCTCCTTCTCCATGTTGGGATTTTGTCTGGTTTGAACTTGAGAGATCTTGTGTTTATTCCTATAGTCTCTGTTAGCTCAGGTGCAGCTTGGCCATATTGACTGGAAGATGATGTTTCCTTGAACTCAGTCACCATTTCTGTATTTACAATCTTTCTGCCTCATCTTACACACACAATCCTAATCCTTGTGAAAGAGTTTTGATGTAGATGTTCTGCTTGCATATGAATACTGCAATACCTCACACTGTCTGTACATGAACTAGTTGTGGTTCTCTATAGTACTCACCACCTACTCCAAGAAGCATTTCTGATGATGGTTGTGCAGGGCATTGATCTAATGATATAGAAGTGTTATTGGAAATAACTTTACTTGTACATCCATTTATGTTGAAATAATAAAAAAAAATAAACAAAAGTAGAAAAAGAAGAAAAGAAAAAAGAAGAAAGAATATTTCCAGGAATTGGAAGTCATGTGAGGAAAATTCTGAGTGTCTGTAAAAACACTGCAAGGGGATGTCGGGGGTGGGGGAGTGGGAGGTGGGGAATAGAGTCCTGGGAACTCAGCTTCTTTAAAACATGAGCTTGTTCTTTTAGTGTGTGTGGTACTCCTCTCAGCTATAGCAATTAAGAGTGAGTTTACTAGAGATTGCTTATTATTGTTTGCAGCTTTTATTTAATTAAAGGTATAAACTATCCTTTATATGTCTCTATTGGATAAAGAATGTTTTTGCCATGTGTGGCTTGTCCTTGTGATTGTACGTACCCTGAGTTCATGAGAAATTTACTTCCATGATCTTTCTTAACCCTCAGAGTGTAAATTGCTTGAGGCTCAGAATAAAACTGACTATGGCATGGGACTTTATCATTTATCACCTCCATTCTCTCAGGTCCCACCACCTTTAGTGCAGTAAAAACTTTTAGAAAAATAATAGTATTAGGTTTTTCCCTATGTAGATAAGTTCTTTGACTTTTTACAGTGACATTGGGTCGTTCTCATAGAATGGATTATAATCCTTTTTTTTTTTTTTTTT